>JAHKKF010515550.1:19104-32123 GCA_019740295.1 Labeo calbasu
TTCAGATGATGTATAAATCTCAATTTAAAAAAATGTACCCTTATGACTGGTTTTGTGGTCCAGGGTCACATATGGAAAAGAACAGCGTGAACATCCTGCTAAATGTCTGATTCTGTGTTCTACCAAATAAAAACAAAATCAGTTTGCAACAAAATGAGTGTGAATAAATTACAGAGAATTTCTGAGAATTCTGATTCTGATGATTTCTGATTCTAAATAAATGTTATGTGATTGTTCGTTTGTATCTTCACAGCTGAAAGAAAAGTGTCCTTTAATTCTGAGGGAGTGCCAGGCTCTATTTCCTCTGTTAGAGGAGTTAGAGACACAAATCTCAGCTTTCTACCAGACAGCGGAGCACGCTGGACACATCATCACCCAGCAACACAACCAAGAAATGTGCCAGGTCAGTGCAGACCACTGGGAGAAAAAGATTATTAGACCATGAAACATACAGTTTGGTGAAATAGTAATGATGTGACAAATAATAAGTATCTGTCTTCTGTAATGGCATGAGAATTCAGTAGGGAAAATGTCTCTGGCTGTATTTGTGAACTAGAATTGATCTCTGTGTTTATTTCTGTTTTATTCGTTTTTGGCAGGAGCTACAAACTCAGCAGCAGACCTGTAAGCGCTGTGTTTGCGCTATGGAGCGCAGTTACCTGTCCGTACAGAGAGCGCTGTGCTGTGCAAAATCTCTACACAATTTTGACATGTCTCTTCTGCAGAACAGAGTGACTGAGATTCAGACCACTGCACAGGTCGGACTAAACATATAATTTTCATAAACTACCTTTTAAATGTTTGGAGTCAATAACATTTTTTTCTTTTATTCAGCACTGTTAACTATAACTTTTTCTATTTCTATTTAAAATAAATTGAAATAGAAATTTCTATTTTAAATAAATGCTGTTCTTTTAAAATTTCTGTTAGTCAAAGAATCATGTTTTCCACAGAAATATTTCACAGCTGTTATAAATAAAAATAAAAATAAAAAAGGTAATTGCAACTTTTTAATCTCACAATTTTGACTCACAATACAAACTCACAATTGTGAATTATAAAGTCAGATTTGTGAGACAAAAAGTTGCAGTTTTGAGAAATAAAGTCAGAACTGTGAAATATGAACTCACAATTCTGACTTTTTTCTCAGAATTTATTTATTTATTTTTCTCAATATTTATTAGTTTATACCTCGAAATTGTGAGTTTTTTTCCCCAGAATTGTAAGATATAAACATAATAAATATTGAGAAAAATAAATAAATAAATTCTGAAAAAAAAAGTCAGAATTGTGAGTTCATATTTCACAGTAGTTGTAAAGGAAAAAAAAAATTTTTTTATATTTTTTTATTTTTTGCGAGATATAAACTTGCAGTCGCAAGAAAAAAAAGTCTGAATTGTATGATACAAACAACAAAAAAAGTAAAAGTAGTAAAAGTTTTTATCTCGCAATTCTGACTATATTTCTGGCAATTGTGAGTTTAAATTATGCAATTCTGAGAAAAAAGTCAGCATTGTGAATTTGTATCACGCAATTCTGTGAAAAAAAAAAGTCAGAATTGTGAGATTAAAAAGTCGCAATTACCTTTTTTTTATTTTTTTATTTTTTCAGCAGCGGAAACAGCCTTCCATCGTTTTCAATGTTATTAATAATAAAAATGTTTCTTGAGCACCAAATCAGCATAGAATAATTTCTGAATGATTTCTCACATGTTTTTGACAAATAAAAAAAAATATTTTTTTTCCCCTTCACAACAACATAGTGAACATGGACTTCAAAAATAAATAACTAAATAAAAAATAGAGAGATGAATAACTATTAAGTACTTAAGTACTAAACTTTTTTCTCAATAAACTCTTAATTACTGCTTATAGATAGTTAATAAGGTAATTGTTACCTTTAGGTATTGGGTATGATTCAAAATGTAGAATATGGTCATGCAGAATATGTACTTTATAAGTAGTAATAAACTGTAGACTAAACTGTAAACTATTATGCTGTAGTAACATGCATGCTAATAAGCAACTAGTTAATTGTGAGGACTGATCCCTATACTAAAGTGTTACCATAAATAAAGGACCATAAAAGTAGTGTTCAGTGTATGACTCCTGTGCTGTAATCCAAATCTTCCGAAATCATTTAAGACAATTTAAGTCATCATTCATTGAAAATCTTTACCTCTTCTGTATCTCTTCTTGGAGATTGTTTGGATTTATCTATCAACTACGGAGCTGATGGAGTAACTGTGTTCTGCTCTGATCAGGCTCTGATGCAGGAGGCTTTAGAATGGAGGCAGGTGGCAGAAACTAATGGCAACCTAATGAGAAGGTATGAAGAGTCTCGTGCTGACCTGGAGAAGGCGTTACGAGTTGGCCAGGCCTGTTTAAAGGAAAGGGGAGACCCAGATGAGCTGTTCCGCAAACATAATGTATGTCAATAACATCTTAATCGGCTAACCCTTCAAACATATTAAACTTGTCTTGTTCTTCTAATTATGTGTGGAATTATTTGCTCAGGAGTTCTTTGGGCGACTGGACCAGCACATTTTAAGTGCTTATTTAAAGGCGTGTGATGACCTTACTGATATCATCTCTGAGGAAGACCAACAGAGTCTGCGGGACACGGTCAGACGACTGCACAAGCAATGGAAGGTCAGTTAGAAGGTTGACGATGATGAAAATTTATACAGTAAAACAGAAAAGATTCCTCATGGTGTATTTTTCTATCAGGACATCCAAGCCGAGGCCCCATCCCATCTGCTCAGACTCCGCGTGGAAACAGAGAGGCGTTTAGTGATGGCTATACTACAGGAGTGTAGGGTAGAGTTGAAAAAGGAGGACAAGGGTCTGCTCACAGCTGGCAGTGAAAAAATGATCAAAGAACACAGGGTGAGATGGAACAGATGAATGAAAGGTCATGCAAGTTACAGTACATTTAATGAAAAATATTAATATTTATGTGTCTGTATAGGGCTTTTTCAGACAGAAAAACCCACTTTCTGCTTGTGAGAAGCGACTCAAGACAATGGAGCATCTCACTCAGGATCTTCCAGAGAATGACATAGGCCATCAAATGCTGGAGGAGACCAGAGATCATATTTCAGAGATCAGGGGTTTAGTAGAACGAACACACTTGAGACTACAACAACACCCGGATAAATGGAGAGAGTGGCATGCCAGGTGAGATACAAATATTGCATTCCAAAACGGGACACATTACAGGATGAATTCTGGCCATGTTGCTTGTTAATTGTAATTGCAAAAAAGTTTAATAGTTTACATTTTTTTATTAGCGCTGTCAAATCGACTAATCGCGATTAATCACATCCAAAAGTTTGTGTTTACATCATATATGTGTGTACTGTGTATATGTATATATAAATACACACATACATGTATATATTTGAGAAATATTTAGAAATATTATTTGTATGATTTATGTTATATGTAAATGTAAATATATATATTGCATATATTTCTTAAACATATATATGCATGTGTATTTATATACACTTATAAATGTACACAGTACTTTTATTTTTGAATGCGATTAATCGTGATTAAATTGGAATACAAGTTTGTTTACTTAATATGTGTATGTACTGTGTATATATTCATATGTACATATAAATAAACACACATTCATGTATATATAAGAAATATTTAGGTTTGTTCATATTCATATTTATATGTGATTTTTGTTATATATATATATATATATGCTTTTTTTTCTTTCTTAAATATATACTTGTATGTGTGTACATTTATATACACATATTATCTAACATAACTTTTATTTTTGGATGTGATTAATCACGATTAATCGTGATTATTCAATTTGATAGCCCTAATTTTATTAAATGCAATTTTTTTGACCTACTTAAGCAAGGCTCTTATTTTTTATATGTCTATATGTATTTTATGTGTTTAGATGTTTATATGTAATTTTTATATGCAATTATATAATTAATTATATTAAAGTATATTTATTATTAAAATAAAATGCATTTACTGTCCTTTCTATTGAAATTGTATTTTGTATGTATTTAAATATACATTTTAATTTTTAATTACTCATTTGGAATGATGTAATGATACTTATATAAAATATTTTAACTTTGATTATAATATCATATAAAATAACACTATAGTTAAAATTATAATCAAGTACTTCAAATGTGCTTTAGTATGTTAGTCAACATCAAAGTTGGTATTTTATTTTTCCTGCAAGTACTTTTATTTTACAAATACTTTTTTTTTTTCACTTCTTTCTCACAAGGGACAATATATGCTGGCGATCAGCTTGAAATTTTCAGGATTTTTTTTTTATTGATTGTTTTTGTACTCTAGATTCAGTGAGCTGTCTGGATGGCTTCTTTCCCAGCAGTTGTCTCAGAGTGGTGTTGAAATCTCCTCTGTCCAGGTGAGCTCTACCCAGATCTGCATGCTTAATGCTCATTTGCATATATGTGTATGCAAACCACTTTCTGCTATGTGATGACCTCTCCTTTAGATGACCTCTTTCTCCTTCCCTTTGCAGGTGCAGCGTCAGGCAGTAAAAGCTCAGGGCGAAACTCTGGACTGGCTCAAAGCTCGTCTCGCTGTCCTGAAGGACATAAGTCCTGAGAGTGAGGTTCACACACAGAGAGCTGCTCTTGATAAACTCTCTCAACAGTTTTCTGCACTGCTGCTGTCTCTATCTGAGGTGAAGGGTGTATAATATAAATAATGTATTGGAATACAATTCTCTATATTTGCATATGATATCATTCTACAGGAACTTTGCATACAGATATCTATGTACTGTTTATCCATGAAGATATTTTGCATAGTTAAACTCTGACTGTTTTCTCAGGATGTTCCTGCTGCAGTGGCCAGTGAAGGGAACATAAAGCCTGGAGAGGAGGTGAATGATGAGGAGGTTATCCAGACACAGGAGCACAGAAGAATACTGAACGCAGAGAATGTAACAGAGGCCAAACAGCTGCTCCTCATTCACCAGGTAGAATTCATTTTGTTGACGCGTAACGCAATAGACATGATGAATCTGCTCATTGATTTTATTGCTAATCTGATTGCTGTGAATAAGTGACTCTTTATCATGCATAATATTCCAAGGAGGAATCTCAGGATCATTTATTTTATTTTTTGTCCTTCCTTTTTCTTTTGTCGCTCTTGTCTGTCTCATAGCAAAATATGAAAACCAAGCATAAAAAAGAGACAGATCTCCGTTCTCAAGGTAATTTCAATAAAGAAGACTGGACAGCTCAGGAGAAACACCTGCAGGTAACGTTTTCAATCAAATAATGATATTTTAGCTTTTAACATGTTAGCTACATAGACAGGTTTCTATTGGTTACAGCACACAATAAAATATTGGTGTGCAGTAGTGTTCTCTAATAAAGAGGGAAAGTCCTCAAAGATCAAATGTAAATTTATGCCCCAGTTTTGACTGGGGTTCAAGCACTTTAAGGCATTTAAACACATATGAAAAAAGACATTATGTAGCAAGCCTTTTATGCAAATCCAGGTAATTTACCATAGAAATGTTATGTTTTGTAACGTTCAGGACTGCTATAGCTTTGCAAAACTTTGCATGCTTATTTAGAATCACTTGTCGCATGTGCTCACCAGGTTTTATGAAGTTTTCCTTTAGGCTTTATAAGATTTTGGGTAATTCAGACAGGCCCCTTTTCTAAACGACCCTGTTATAGCTTCCCAAATGGTAAATTTCAACGTTTTTTTTATAATTATTGGCCTAGAGAGTCCTAAGAATTGTACTGCAGTGTTTTCCAGATTAAGTGAAAAATCTAGGACTAGTTCGCAAAAGTAGGTTTTTGACATCTTCTCAATCATTTAAAAAATTATTTAATTGACAGCAGTGGTTCTAGAGGCAGAGTTGTCCGGAATGAGGAGTACTATCGTATAATACGAATATTGGACGTATGTGCGAAAAACCGCACAACGTACACTCGTTTACGCCTTTGAAAAATGCAGTATTGCCCCCCCAGTGGCTGATTTCTTTCAAATTTCTCTCAGACCTTTGGGACTGTGAGTCGAACAAGCCTACCGAGTTAACCTTGTCTAACAGGTGCTCAAATTTCGTCGACCAATAGCGGCCATGTTTTTTGAGATACGCAAATGTCCTTGTAGACACTTGTGGCACTTTGGACCAAGACCGTGCACACTAATTTTCATGTTAATACGACAAATGGTTGCACAGTTATAGACATTTTTATGTTTTTTCCCTCTTATAGCGCCACCAAGTGGCCAAGCGCCACAATTTTTTTTCCTGTGACCTCAGATTGAGCTCTTACATGTTTTTAAGTGTTCTGAGTTTGGTGGAAATATCTCATTTTGTTCAGGAGTTATAGGCATTTTACTAAGAGTGGCCCTGCCCTTTTCGAATGTTTTGGCGCCTCTTTGCGACGGTGAGTCGAAAGTTAAACTTTTTTTTGATACTTATTGATACTCACTCTCCAGAAAATCCTTCTGCACTGGTTTGGTTCCGATCGGCCGAAAAATCCGGGACTAGTTCGCAAAAGTAGGTTTTTCGATAAATGCGAAATACCTGAAAATTTTGCCATTTTGTCTAGAGTGAGCCAAGGATTCCAATGACATAAGACTAAGATTTAGGAGCAATTTCATACTTTTGTTCGCTGTGGTGCCCCCGTCAGGCCAGTTGGGGCAAGCCTCGGTCACATTGTAGGTAGTGTGAGTACTACCACCCCTCCGAGTTTCAAGTCTCTACGACTTACAGTTTGGTCTGCACAATCAGTTTTACCTGGAGAGCGCTGATACGTGACCATTCTAACAATTACAATAGGGTTTCATTGCTACACCCTTGTATTATTAACTATTAATATATTTAATAGTGTAAATATTAACTTTGTTTTATTTTTGGACTATTTTGAGGAGATTACCCAAATTGGTTTCACCTCTACAACAGTTAGTGGTGAAATGGTACAGTAAAGTGTGATTCTCATTGGTCATTAGGTCACTGTGAGTGCATGGCAGGAGTTTGACGTGGAGAGAGAGGCCATCTGGCAGTTTGTGTGTCTTGTCAGTCCTGTCCTGCAGAGGGAGCTCATCTTCAGCAGCCTGGACAACCTCAAGATTGAAATGAAAAATGTTAAAGTGAGAGCATGGCAAAAAATATAGTAGTTTGTTTAATGAACATTGGGCTGAGAATAATACTCATATCTGTGTGTGTTTGTTTAGGAGCTTCATGAGCAGGGTAACATATTTGCTGTAAGAGCTGAGTCCCTGGTGAAGAAGGCAGCAGATATTAAACTTGGTCCTCAGAATCAGTCTTTACTACAAGATCAGGCCCAGTCCACAAAAGAGAGACTGCAGGAGACACAGACCAGCCTCAGGAAAATGTAAGAAAGTCAAAATGTCTGTCTACTGTTACATTCAGTTTGCATTTTTAGGTATGTTCTTTAAAAGTTTATTATTTCTGCAGTTGGTTATCTTTTTAAATGTATGCTAAAGTCTACTTCTTTTTTCACAAGTGGTGTTTCTTTCCTGTTTGTCTCTTTTCCAATAGCATGTCAGATCAGGAGATGATACACAGATGGTGGCAAGGTTTCAGCCATGAGTCTGAGGCTTTCTTCTCTTGGGTCTGTGATAGTAAGAAGGAGATTGAAGCTTTCAGCAGAACCTCTGCCAACCTGGATGAGCAGATGCACACTGTGGAGGTAATGGTTGTTGTAAACCTGGATCAGAAGTCTGTAATTTAATAAACATAACCAAATTAACCAGACAACATGATGGGTTTCATTTAGCGCTCGGTGAATGATGACTACTCGTTGTTTTCGCTCCTTTTTAGATGCTGAAGGACGACTTGGAGGAGAAGATGGGCGTCTTCAGCCGCCTGGAGACAGAGTTTCAGACTTTAATTCATTTTGTCACACCGAATGAGGCAGGCCGAATTAAAGCACGTCTGACGCAGATTGGGAGATACCGGGAAGAGTTAAAGAAAAGCGTGGAGCGACGAGAAGCAGAGCTTCAGTCTAGTTTGAAAAATACAAAACAATTCATCCAAGATCTCAATGAGGTGACACTACAATAGTACATAGCTCTATCTGCTCATTCAATCTGATATGTTATTTAGGTCAGTTTAGATGTGTGTTACTCAATGTTTTTGTGCATCTTAGGTGGAAGTTTTCCTGAATGGACTACTGGAAAAACTGAACGTACCAGTTACTTCCTGTACATCAGCGTCAATGACATATAAAACTCTCCATGAACATATGGTTAGTATTACATTTGTTTGGGAACTGACAACAAAGACCTAAATAAAACATTTCCAAACAATATATTGTATACTTTTGACCAGGCGCGTTAAACTCAAATTTGGGGCTGCTAACCAGCTTCAACAAATGCCATACAATTGTATACAGTCAATGCAATCTAAATTTTAGTTTTATTACTATTTTTTTTTTTTATTCTTTAAATGGAAAATGTCTAAAATATACAATACCAATCAAATGTTTTTGAAAAGTAAGATATTATCTCTTCTAATAACCAAGCCTGCATTTTTTTGGTCCAAAGTACAGCAAAAACAATACATTTTGGAAATATTTTTACTATTAAAATAACTGTTTTTTAAACTCTATTTGAATATTTAAAACTTTAATTTATTTCTGTGATCAAAGCAAAATTTTCAGCGCCAGTCTTCAGTGTCACATGATCATTCAGAGATTGTTCTAATATGCTGATATGCTGTTCAAGAAGCTATTATGATTATTATTATTAATATTGTTTAAAACAGTTGAGTACATTTTTTTCAGGATTCAGCATTTATGTGAAATAAAAAGCTTTTGTAACATCATACACTATACTGTTCAAAAGCTTGGAGTCTGTATATATATATGTATTTTTTTTTCTATAATTTCTAAGAAATTATAGAAATTAATATTTTTGTTTAGCAAGGATGTTTTACATTGATCAAAAGTGATGATATAGACATTTATAAAGTTACAAAAGATTTACAAAAGATAAAAAAAAATGCAGTTTTCCTGAACTTTTTATTCATCAAAGAAACCTGAAAAAATTCTACTCAACTGTTTTCAACATAATAATAATAGTATATGTTTTT
Source organism: Labeo calbasu (assembly GCA_019740295.1). Classification (NCBI taxonomy): domain Eukaryota; kingdom Metazoa; phylum Chordata; class Actinopteri; order Cypriniformes; family Cyprinidae; genus Labeo; species Labeo calbasu. The sequence goes on from JAHKKF010515550.1 coordinate 28,207, forward strand.
GAGCAGCAAATCAGAGTATTAGAATGATTTCGGAAGGATGATGTGACGGGAGTAATGATGCTAAAAAGTCAGCTTTGAAATCACAGGAATAAATTACATTTTAAGAAATAGAAAAATGTTTTTTTTAAATAGTAATTTCAAAACTTTATTGTTTTTGCTGTACTTTGGATCAAATAAATGCAGGCTTGGTGAGTAGAAGAGACTTTTCTAAAAGCATTAAAAATCTTACGGCTCATAAACGTTTGACGAGTAGTGTATAACAATCAGTTCACATATAAAGTATGATATTTGTGAATATCACATTTTATAAGTCAGAAAAATAAAATTAAGGATTCGTTGTGGCATGTGTTTTTTGCTGTCTCCTAGGATACAGCTTCAGATCATTTTTGTGTTTTGAGGCTATAATAAGCCATGTGGAAAAACTATATTGACTGCTGTTTAATAATCCTTGAGAGAGTATCGAAGACCAAAGCAGAATGCAGCAAGTAAAAATCAATTTGCAGACTGGATTAAAGGATAAACTATTTATACTTGAAGGGCTGTATGTAATAATCCGCATATTTGGCCTGTGGATCATTAGTATGAGACCTTTATTCAAGACCATATACACTTATAACTGCTTTTTTAAAAAATATGTTTATTTAAGGGCATTTGAGTCTGCGAGAGTAACATTTATGTGTGACACAAACTGTTTCCTTGATTCTCAGGATGTAGTGCAGCGTCTACAGCAGCTGGGGCCAAGGCTGATATCTCTGAGTCTGGGCTGGAGGAGGCTGTCTGATGGCGGACGGCTGGAGAAAGCTGTGGCTGACCTTCAGCAAGCTCACAAATTACATACCCAGCAAGCCACTGAAAAACAATCAAAACTGGAGAACCTTTTGACTCTGTGGCAAAGGCATGCGTTTGAATGTATTCGTTCTGTGGTGTGTGTTGAAAGTGGTCTTTGTTACACAAATTAAAACTGTAATGTAAAACACAATGTTTTGACTCTCTGGTTTTTAGATATGAGAGAGATCTCTCGCTTTTGCAGTCCTGGTTGAACAGATGCGAATCTCTATGCAGTTCAGATTCTCCATACCTGACCACAGACAATGTGAAGCTACAGAGCCAGCTACAGATGCTGCAGGTGAAGTCAGAGGGCATTTTAAAGACCCTTGGTCCTTTTTTTAAAAAGTCCTGTTGTGTAAAAATGTGGAACTCTGTGTCTTTAAAGGCAAATAACCTATATTTTGTTTTCTATGATGTACCAGGACATGCAGTCAGAAGTTCCCTCTCAGGAGTCTTTGTTGGAAAGTTTGGAGACCCGTGCAGAGTCTCTGTACTTTTCAGCCTCAGAGGAAAGGATCGCAGAGCTTAGAGATCTTCACTGTAACCTGGAGGAGAGGTGGTGTTCTCTCAGTACCAATATACCACTCAGGTACTAACAACATCAATGAGATTTTTTTTGGCTTTTTAGACATTTTCATTTGGCTTTTACATGGGAGCATATGCAAAATCTGTCCATAATGAGAACATTTCCCATTAGGACCTACCTCTGACTAGCATTTGCAAGTAGTAAATCATGGTTCAAGGTTCAAAAGGCATTTATTTAATCAGAAATTCTTTGTAAAATACAGTGTGTTTCTCACTGCATGTTTCATTTGCATTATCCGATATTCCTTTCCATTTCAGGATTCAGGAACTTCAGTCTCATCTTTCTAAGATTGAGCAGTTCAGTCAGGTCTCGCTTGCTCTGACTCAGTGGAGTGAGAACTTCCTCAGGCACATTCAAAGCACTTGCAATGTCAGCATTACTGATCTACAGTCTGCTGATTCCAAAACCAAGGTACGTTATGTCTTTGAAGTATATCATTCAATCATCATTGTCTAAATGGAAAATGTATATAAATATCTGTTCTCCAATGGTTTAAAGGAGGACAAGATGTCCCTTGAGACCCAGGGAAGGTCAGTGGAGGCCTTACAGCCACATCTAGATGCCCTCAGCACATCTTTAGCCCCAAAAGATCTGCAGAACCTCCAGACCAGAAAGGAAGACTGCCTTCAACTCTTCAGTGAAGCTCAGAGTTTAGTAGAACATCGAGATGAAGCTTTACTCAAACTTAAAGACTTCTGTGAGACGTACAATAAAGCCAGAACCTCTCTACAGACATTCCAGGATGCTGTTGAAGGAAGAGGGAGCTGGGATGACTCCAAAGTCAAGGAGATAAATCAGGGACTCGTGGACCTCGGCAAGGAGTTAGCATGTCTGGAGGTGCAGGCCATTAGCCTGGATATCATCCTGAACAAAGCGCATTTTCATTTACAGGGGGCAGAGGAAGAAAGAACATCCTGCAGAGGGTTGGTGGATGATGTTGCGTTGAGTGTGCAGGTGCTTCAGAGAAGCATCGGGACAAAGCAGAGTGAGGCCGAGGCACTGGTGACCATGTGGAGTTCCTTTAGGGGACGGAAGGAGCTGCTGCTAGGGAGTCTGGCAAAGCTGGAGGACAGAGCCAGTATACCGTGGCCTACAGAAGCAAGCACGCATGCCTTTCAACAGAGGTACAGGCACATATGTTTTCTCTGCTATTACTGTCTTTAGAGCCTTTTTACACCAGTTCTGGTGTGGCTGGTATTTAGTATCTCGTATTAAAATCTATTCTGAGTATGGACAATGCTACATACATAAATAGAGGTGTAAAAAAAGGTTCAAAATGTTTCTGAGTCTGTGCTGATAGCCTTGTGGGGAGCACGCTGACATATGGCACAGTTGCGCTTAGGGTGTCCCAAGTTGGAGTCCTGCCTTGTGGACCTTTCCGGATCCCGTCCCTCTCTCTCCCACACGCTTCCTGTCAGATCTCCACCGTCTTCTCAAGAAAAATGCAAAAACGACAACAAAAAAAAATGTTTCAGTGATAATAGAAAATAGTGCATCACGTCCACATTGCATTTGCAGAACAAAGCCAACAGCAAAGCAGCAGAAAAAGACCTTGACCAGAATAAACACTTAAATGTCAGTTAAAATTTATAATGTATATTTAAGATAATTTCTAAAATACACTACCAGTCAAAAGATTTTTAATGTTTTTTTAAAGTCTCTTCTGCTCACCAAGCCTGCATTTATTTGATCCAAAGTACAGCAAAAATGGTAAAATGCTGAAATGTTTTTCTAGTTAAGCTAACTTTTTTCTTTTTGTCTATAGTTTAGCAATTTCAGTGTCATATAAAATTATTCTAATATGCTGATTTGCTGTTCAAGAAACATTTATTACTAGTATTCTTATTATCAATATTTACAACAGTTGAGTAAATTTCCAAAAATCAACATTTATCTGAAATTAAACACTTTTGTAACATATACACTATACCATGTAAAAGCTTGGAGTCAGTATATTTTTTTGTGACTTTTATAATGTTACAAAAGATCACTATTTTAGATAAATGCTGTTCTTCTGAACTTTCTATCCATCAAAGAAACCTGAAAAAGTTCTAATCAGCTGTTTTCAACATAATAATACATGTTTTTTGAGCAGCAAATCAGAATATTAGAATGATTTCTGAGGGATCATGTGACTGGAGTAGTGATGCTAAAATTCAGCTTTAAAATCAATGGAATAAATTACATTTTTAAATATATTAAAATTGCAAACAGTTATTTTAAATAGTAAAATTATTTTAAAATTGTACTGTTTTTGCTGTATTTTGGATCAAATAAATGCAGGCTTGGTGAGCAGAAGAGACTTCTTTAAAAATATTTTACAATTTTTGACTGGTGGTGAATATTAAATTTGAACTCTGGTGTTTCAAGTGGTTTTTTTAGTGAATTGTAAATATATAAAAGATAATGATGCTGTGCAATTAAATATTTTTTTCTATTATTTATAGATAATATATATATATATATATATATATATATATATATATATATATATATATAATAA
>JAHKKF010515551.1:0-13676 GCA_019740295.1 Labeo calbasu
GGGGGGTGAACTATCCTGTTAATTCATTTTTTATTAATATGAATGTTTTAATGAATATATATATAATATTGTGTTATTATTTATATACTATTACAGTTTTAAAGTAGTGTTTTTACATGTCTTTTTGTTTCAGTTATAGTCATAATTTTAGTGTTTTGACTTATTTAATTTGCCAAGACAACAATTCAAATTTTCATTACAGTATATCACTTTTTAATTTTGTTATATTTAATTTTATTTCAGCTTACATGTTTTTAGTTTAAGTTAACAATAATAATTCTGCTATATATTTTTGTTTATTAGTTAAATAGTTAAAATGCTTATTACTTCAATAATTTAATGTAATTAAAATCTTTTTGCTTTATTCTAAGTAATTTTTATGGTCTGTAGTAATTTTTTAATATTTGTGTGCTGTACATTTTTATGCTTATTAGAGTATTAAGCCATGAACACGATTCAACATTTGTTTTTTAACAAAACTAGATCTAAACTAAACTAAACATTGCACTTACATAGGCAAAAGTCACAGCAACATCCCTTGATATTCCCCACAAGGAAAGTGATTTTTATTAACAACTTACAAGCCTGTAGGCAAGATGTACTGTGAGCTGAGGTTGTATATGTTGAAGTTATTCTGAAAAGAAATCTCCACCAATCAGAGAACTGAAACAAGCGAATCACACCAAAAGAGCTCCTTAGCATCCACCCACTCCTAAGAAACACTACAAATAATGTGATGAATTCAGTCAGTAATAGTACTTACTGACTGTACAGTACAATGTCATTAACTTAGCAACATGCTAATGCCAGACTCAGTTCCAGACTGAACTGAAATCAGTTCATAACATTAACATTAATGTTTGTAAAACAAACGGTTGGGAAGGTTAATTCTGTTGTGCATCTGAGCGAACAGAGATGTCTGCCTTAGCAAGAACCACTAATTATCCAACAAGATAACACTGTCTCACCATGCACCAATTATTTTTATTTGGCATCACGCAAATAGCGCTGATAATTCGACAATGTATCAGTGTTGTAGTCGGACATGGATGTTCTAACTTTATCAGGGCCAGTGTTCCATCATGACGCCTGTTAATGCATTTTCATTTGAACGCAACCTGCATTCCTGCCCGACTGGAAGATAAGGAAATGAATTAGTCAGGGTTTGGGGCACGTCATTAACGGGGGTCCTAGAACATATTAAACCTGAAACATATCTGAGCCGAGTGACCTGGGTGAGAACAGGCACGGAAATCCATATCTCTCTCCGTCTGAAGTTAACAGTGCACGGACCCTCAGGGTCTCTGCTTGTAATGAAGAGCCACTCTTTATCTTCCAAATCAATGCGGAGACATATTAAAATGTCTGGTTCATGCGGTCTTGTAACTCATGATTGGAAAAACTCAAATGTTCACCTCAACTGTGCTTTTGTTGCCATTTAAGATTTTCTGACATTTTTAGTTATTATTTTACTTATACATTATTATATAATTACTAGTGCTCTCAAAATTAACGCGTTAATGCAAATATCAAACATATACTGTCTTTACGTTTTTTTACATTAATTTGAAGATTGAATGTGAAATTATTGCAATATAAAAGTACATTTAAAAAGTGATTTTTAAATTGATTGACAGCACTAATAATTACATGATTCTGTTTACTGTAAAACACAATTTTGTAAATAAACATTAGAGCAGAGTATATCATACTCTAAAATGTCACATAATTCAATGATGCTTGCTATTTCTTTGTAATTATATGTGAAGTAAAAATATGGTAATACCTTACAATTACACAAAAAATGATGTAGAAACAACTTTCAGTTAGAAACTGTTAGTAAATTTGGTAACACTTTACAGTATGGTTCTATTGGTTAACTATATTTAATGCATACATTAACTAACAATGAGCAATCAGCTTATCTAATGCTAGCTAATGAAAATGCAAGTTCGTTGTTTGTTAGCTCAGGTACATTAAATAACATTAACAGATACTATTGATTTTAAATATAGCTGCAAGCAGCAATTATCGGGGTTCAAGCGCTTTGAGGCATTTAAGCACATATTAAAAAAGACATTTAGCAAGCCTGTAATCACCTAAAACAATGATTAAAAAGGATTTTTGGCAAATCCAGGTAATTTACCATAGAAATATAATGATTTTTAATGTTTATGACTGTTATAGTGCCAGCTGTGGTCCGATCTCGCATGTGCTCAGCAGGTTTCGTGAAGTTTTGAGTTTTCCTTTAGGCTTTATTGGATTTTGGGTAAATTTGGACAGGGCCCTTTACTAAATGACCCCATTATAGCTTCCCAAAGGATAAATTTGAGCATTTTTTGATAATTATTGGCCTAGAGAGTCCAGAGAATTGCACTGCAGTGTTTTTTTCCAGATTGAGTGAAGAACCTAGCACTAGTTCGCAAAAGTATGTTTTTATATCTTCTCAATCATTTAACAAATGATTTGATTGACAGCAGTGGTTCTAGAGGCAAAGTTGTCTAGAATCAGGAGTTCTAGAGTACGATATGAATATTGTGTGACTTGTGACTTACAATCATTTATGCCCTTGAAAAATGTGATATGGCTAAAATAAGACAAAATAGGTTTTTTTTTAAAACAACTCATTTGTTTCCTTTTTAGAAAATGTAATTTTTATTGCTGAAATTGCATACATTAATAACCATGAAAACTAAACCCATTTAATGCATTTTGCCAAATTACATTAAAATGCATATATATCAATAACATATATATATATATATATATCAGAGGTCGCATTAACCGAAAATTGTCTGTCATTGACAGGATTTTTTTAACAGTGGCGGAAAAATCTGAAGGGGTTTCCATTTTGACAGATTTTTTTGACAGATTAAATTTTGGCTGTAATTCCCATCCCTGTCCAGGTGGTGGCGAGTGCGCTCCAGTCTGGCAGCAGAGCAGGGGATCCAGAACAAAAACGATACTGTCACGAATGTTTTCCTATGTGTTTGATTATGCACAGGCGAGTACACAGAAGCTACAACTATCTATCACGCCACATTAAAGAGCGCCAAAACGGCATTTATTGCTTGAATTTCCTAATGAAATGGACAGAATTTGAAATCTGAGACTTTGTTACATATCAAAACTAACACAAAGCCTAGACTATTGCTAAGGTATGCACACTAAGTTACTGTTCATTCATCAGCTAAAAACATCATAGACCAATAGATTGATTGTGATTTAAGAATCGATATTGGTTCATCAAAATGAGAATCTATTAAAAATCGAAAAATCTATTGTTTTTTTTGGTTGTTTTATATATATATATATAAAATAAATGAATAAAAATTCAAAAATCAATTTCACACTACTTTGCAAAAAGGTAAACATTACAACCTAAAATGAAGGCATTTAGATGTAGGCGTATTTACCCACTATTTAATTCAGCTCAGAGGGACATGAATGCATTTAACTTGCAAATACAAATGCATAAATAATATTTAGTTATTTTTAACAAAACATTGAATACTGATATTTACATGTATTTTGTATGTGAAGATACTTTAAATGTGAAATCAATACCGCCAATAGGTGTCAGTAAGTCACTGTTAAATAAGTGAGTGATTGCGATTGAACTGAATCATTGATTCAGTGATTCATTTAAGAACAAAACATCGTCATGTTGCTCAAAGACGCAAAACAGTGCTGTGGCTGTGTTTGTAATGCTTATTTGTTGGCGAAACAGAGCAAAAACAGGTAATATGCTGTCTAAAATGTAAGTCTCTTAATATTAACTTATTTATTGATGAAATGTTCAGTATCATATTTGCACTCTTTGTTATATAGTCGATATTGACTAACTTTCTAACTTTCTGTGTGTCACAGAGAGAGAATGAGACAACCAACATAAATGGCACTTAGTCTTTCACAAAACATAGCTAACTTAGGGACATCATAACTAACATTCACGGTCTTAAATATGTCCAGCGTTGCGCGTCAGTAATAATGGTTCGTGGGGAAACACAGTGCTCCGTATGTAGTTACAGTAAATGGACTGTTTTTTTTTTACAGTGTATGCTGTATATGTTAACATTAGCAATATGTTAACATTAATAATTAACCTGAACCAACGATAAACAATACTTTTAATTAATTATTAAAAGTATAAAATATATAATTTATTATCTAATTAGAAACTTGTACATTCTTAGTGGCACCCATAATATGTGTATTGTTGTGTGCATAGGCCTGTACTGTATATACAGTGGTGGCAAAATGTATTTGGACACTTAAATCACGATTAAAACATGTTTTAAATAAAATAAAGATTGTTGTATGTTTTACATAAAAATACAATTTTAGTCATTCTACTTTAAAATTTTGTTTGCTATCTTGCTATTTCCTTGTCATTACATGTAAAATTTACTACTGTTTTTTTTTTCTCATATTTTTCCAGAAAATGTATCATTTTAAATCCAAATGTTATTGACAAAATAACTTTTTTTCTTAGACTCACTTTTCCTGTAAATTCCCATAAGCAATAAATCACAGATATAAAGCATGACTGATGTTTTGTATCATCAGACAACATATAACCCTACCACTATGAAATATATATCTTACAAACTGGTGAATGTTCTTGTTCAGATAAGCACTTCACTGTCAAGATTCTGCAGCTGAACAAAACACAATTTGATATATAATTCATCGCTTGCCCTTTGCTGAAGATAATAATCATACTTGAGAAATGACCAGCATTCTAACACCAACCACAGATACTAAGATAATGTCCCGCTGGAGGTTTCTCTATAGCAGGGACTAAAATTGATCTTTGAGTCATAATATATAACATTCAGTCTCAATGCAGCGCTGATCCTGTGATTCAGAATAATAATAGACTTTGTCCTGTGTGTGTGTGCGTCGACAAATTCACGGACTTGCATCCTGAAATGTTTTCAGATTAAACTGAGGGCAACCTCAAGGTCCGTGCTAAATTACTATTGATTGCCGCTCTCTGTTCCTTTTTAGCTTTTGTCTATTGATGCAAACTAACAGATGTTTGAATCGGGAGAGAAATTAATAAATAAATAGGCTACATTTTAGCATTCAAGTTATTTTTAGTCCATGCCACCAATCTCTCGCTTTCGCTCTCTCTCTCTCTCTCTCTCTCACTATGAGGTGTGATTTTCTGGCAGCATGATGTGCCTGGTGGATTAAATCTGAGCCGAGCATCTTGTTCCACAAGCCTGTCGCTTTATCACCTTTCCGTATACCACATTTCAAGTCTTTGTTCCAGATTTTTAGCTGCAGCAGTTAATTTGTACAATCAGAAATGACAACTACTTCAGAGCAAGCAGTGGGACGTAGAGAAGGGAGAAGCTTAGAAACTCCTTTGTTGCTTCGCAGGAGCACTATTCAGATGTCACAGACTGTAAGCGCTATTGGAAAGCTCCAAAAGTAGGCCTGATCATCTCTATTCCCACATCAGGGCCATTGTTTGTTCAGTACTGGTCTTGTAGAACCAGACTTTTGAGTATCAGCGAAAAGTCTGGTGCACTTTCCAGCTTATTCTGGCCAAGAACTGCAAACTTTTTCAGTAAAGCAGTGTCAGAATGTCCAACAAAGAGGAAATGCACACATTATGATCTAGGCATTTTCATTTCGGTTAATTTTCCTAACCGACAACTGACGCTCGTTAACCGATTATTAACCGTTAACTAACAAGATTATTTTAAATGAGAATTATTTTAGAAAGGATAAGTGTCTGTGACCTATTAAAAATACCAAAGTTATAGGAGAAGTTCACTTCCAGAACAACAATTTACAGATATGTACTCACCCCCTTGTCATCCAAGATGTTCATGTCTTTCTTTCTTCAGTCGTAAAGAAATTGTGTTTTTTGTGGGAAACATTTCAGGATTGTAATGATTATTATTGATTTTTCCTTTATGCCAAAAAATATTAGGATATTAAGTAAAGATCATGTTCTATGAATATATTTTGTAAAATTCCTAGCATAAATATATCAAAACTTAATTTTTGATTAGTAATATGCATTGCCAAGAACTTCATTTGCACAACTTTAAGGGCGATTTTGTTAATATTTAGATTTTTTTGCACCCTCAGATTTCTGATTTTCAGAATATTGTCCTATACTAACAAACCATACATTAACAGAAAGCTTATTTATTCAGCTTATTCAGATATATGATAATCTCAATTTAAACTTTTTTAAAAAAAAATGGACTCTTATGACTGGTTTTGTGGTCCAGTGTCACATATATTATGTAAACCTGGTTTTGTACTTCACTCGCATTCCAATATCCACATAAAACTTGTTGTTTTGATTTTTTTTATAGTAATAAAAATCATTTAGTTCAGTTAGAGAACAGACAGTACAATTAAAACTGAATGAGGCTGCTCAATGCAGTGTCAGTGACAGTCACATCACAGATCAGATTTCATTTGTCACGTGAAGAGAGTGAGTGGAGCTGACTGACAAGAAGAGAGAGGTGAGAAAGACACGACTATGAAGAAAAAGTTTCAAAACTAAATGCAAAAGTGCCTGTTTCAAAAATATTTTGAAAAGCCTGTTGACTTCTGTCATTTATCTAAGGTGATAGTGGAAGTTTCATATTTATTTGGTTCCACAGTTTTGCTGATTTTTATTTATTTAAACTGTAATTGTTTATTATTATTATTATTATTATTTTATGTTACATTTGTCACACCCCTGTGGACTGTTTTGTTGGTTTCGCCCTCCTGTGTCCTTATTTGGTCCTTCCTGTTCCGTATCTTGTTATGTCGTCATTGGTTAATCTCTTACACCTGTCTGTGTCTAATTAGCTGTCTTATTTAAGGTTGGTTCTGTTCTTTGTTCATCTTCCGTTCTTAATGTTGGGTAATGTTGTTTAATGTTAGTTATGTTGTGTTGGCGTGTGGTTTTCCCTGCTGTTCCTATGTGTTCCTGTTCCCTTGTTGGATTATTCCATCAAAGCACGTTTGTGTTATTTCCTCATCCCTACGGCTCCTTTCTTCACACGACCCTGACAACATCAAGGTGTATGCCGTGCTTCACGTTTTATTATTCATTTTGCTAAAAAACGTTCGTTTCTTGTTTATTTGGTTACACAGTGTTTACTGATTTTCAGCTTTGTATACCTATTTAAACGTTGTTTAAGTTATTATTTTATATTAGGCATGTAACATTGTGTATTATTATTAGTTTTTAATAAAAGTTTGTTACGTTACATTAATGTCTCTAATTTAAAAGTGAAAGTAAAATGCGCATGATGCTTTTACAAGCTACTTAAAATCAAAGGAAGGTGAAGAAAAGAGGGAAAACTAAAACAATTAACTGCTTAAAGTCGAATTGCTGCTAATTTGAAAGTGAAAGTAAAATGCGCACAGCGCTTCTACAGAAGAACTAAAAACAAACAGTTGCTAGATGCTGAATTGCTGCTGATTTGAAAGTGAAAGTAAAACTTGAACTCTACTTCGAGAACATATTACTGTATTGTTTTCCCTTCATTTTTTTTCCTTACATTTTCTTTAGTTGGTCTTAAAAAGGTCTTAAAAAACTCTTAAATGTACCCTCATAAAACCTGCAGAAACCCTGCATACAATGTATTTTTGGCTATTGCTACAAATATACCCGTGCTACTTATGACTGGTTTTGTGGTCCAGGGTCACATATAATATTTTGACATTTAAATAGATCTCGAATACGGAAACATTTGGATTTGTGTCATATGAGAGACCCAACATTAGTTTCATTTTCGCTTTAGCCTAAATGAATTTGTTTTGGCTTGTCGTTTATATAGCCTTTAGGTTCTTATATTTTTCTTATATTGTTCTTTTCTGAATACTGCTAAATTGAAAGGATTTTTTTGTGGAGTGAGGGAAAGTAAAATAGCCGAGCCTGTGTTAAGTATTTGTAAACATTTCACGTCGGCATCAGGTGTATTTCTGAATGTAATAATAAAATGAGACCTAACGTAGGTCTACGCGATTAATCTTTTTTTTCATTCCTCTCAAAAATGCGAATCTATTTTATTTTAATCATCCAGCAAACCTTTTAAAACATTTTGATGAATTATTAAAAAAATTAAATGACCTTTTAAACCATTTAACTGATTGTATTAATTGGTCAAAACTGATTCTGTAATGGTTAACTGGTTAAAATGAGCATCCCTATTATGATTACCCATCTAATAACCTGTAGGACCTCCTTTAGCTCACAAAACAGCAGCCACATGGTGAGGCTTTGATTTGATGAGGTGGCGATAGGGGATATCCTGGGGTATCATAATGTCAATAGCAGGTCCTCCAGTTCCTGTACATTGCGGAGTGGTGGTGATGTAGCGTGAGCCCGCTTTTCGATTGGGTTCATGTCAGGTGAATTTTGAGGCCACGACATGCACCATCTTGTTCCTCCTTCCTTGTGCATTATTTGCCTGGTAATAGCCATCACCGACTGGCATAAGTGGGTGCACTTTGTCCCCAACAATGTTCAGATACCTGACAGCTGTCAGGGATTGTGCCATTGGGATAATGGGACCTAAAGTGTCCCAAGAAAACATCGCCCAAAGCATAACCAGCCGATGTCCGCCCAACAGTGCATCCAAGTGCCATAGCCTCTTTTTGTAATCGAACTCGGCCATGCACCAGGAATCTTGATTTGTCAGCCCAGGCTACTTTCTTCCAAACGTCCTCAGTTAAATCTTGATGATCTTGGATCCATTTCAAGTGTTGTTGGCGATGGCGTGCAGTTAGCATAGGGACTTGGCTGGGTGGTCGTCTACGCAGGTCCGTACGCAGAAGGCTATGATGAACTACTGTATGTTGTCCCTGGTCACCACTGTTGTAGCTGCTGGTGATTTGTCGCACTGTGGCCCTGCGGTTGCTGTGAACAATGAGCGACAGTCTCCGATACCCTGTGGCATTAATGAGCTGCGGACAAACGGCTTGTCATTTGGCTATCGGCACACAACTCTTTATATGCACTCACTACAGTGGCCCACAAGGTGTGCCGTTTTCAAGATTGAAGTTTCGAGGTGCCGTGCCATCATAATTTGTCCCTTATCAAACTGCAATTAATAGGCAGCTTTTCCTATTCAGATACCAAACAGTGTACTGACCGAAAACCAGTCCTCGGGTGGTATATATATCGCTCTGTGAACTGCATCCGCAGGACCATTCAGTTGCTATAGTTAGATAGTTCATACATAAATGAGAATTCTGTCATTAATTTCTCACCCTCATGTCATTCCAAACCCGTAAGACCTTCGTTCATCCTCAGAACACAAATTAGGATATATTTGATTAAATACAAGAGGCTTCTGACCCTGCATAGACAGCAATGCAACTGAAAAGTTCAAGGCCCACAGAGGTAGTAAAGACATGGTTAAAGTTGTTATTTTTGTTTTCATTGCACACCAAAAGTATTCTCATAGCTTTATAACATTAAGGTTGATCCACTGATGTCACATAAAGTATTTTAATGATGTCCTTACTTCCTTTCTGGGCCTTGAACGTGTCAGTTGCGTTATTGTTTATGCAGAAAGCTCTCAAATTTAAAGGCACAATATGTACGATTTTTGTAATAAAATGTCCAAAAACCACTTGCACAATGTTATATATTTCATGCAGTTGTGTACTTACGTTATCTCAAAAGTTCTCAAGGATTTGTAAATCCAGAGAAATTCCAGTTTTAAATAAGGATGCGTCCCTGGTAATTGTCACCTAACAGTGACGCAATATCCGCGTTATCCTCGGTTTCCGCTTATGATAATATGCCAACACACATGGACAAATGCGGAAGTTGTAGTTTTACAGCATGCGGATCTACATAGAAAGTTCCTATAGACCAATTATCTGTTTGTAAACATTCGGGATGCGCGCGCAGCATGGTTGCAGAAAACCTGGAGAGATCGCCTTTACAGCTAGAGAATTACAAGGATACGSCACAAAATACTTMGATTTAAAAAGAGTATAGATTATATTGATTAGGTGTCATTTTCAAAATGTTATTCGCATATTACAACAGCTTGTCACCCAGCCATAAGCAATGTTATTCAACGAAATTGACGTTAGATAATGGGATTGTCTTACAGACCCGAAACAGGGATGACGTTTTTTGTGGGCAGTTCAAGTGGCAGTCTGTGGAGCCATGGAATAAAAGAATAAAAAAGTAAATTTGATTTTATATTTCAAAATTCTGACTTTATTTTCGCAATTCCGAGATTATATCCCTAAACTCTAGAGGAAACACAACCCATCATTCTCTTTTTTCCCCTCGGCTCAGAGTTTATATCCCACACTACTGCTTTTTTCCCTTAGAATTAACAAACTCACTAGTTTTGTTAAATCAAGTTATAAAGTCCGAATTAGGAGATATAAACTTGCATTTGTGAGAAACAAAAATGAGAATTGTGAGATAAAATAAAAAAATGTTATGTTAAAAAGTTAATAGTAAAAGTTTAAAAAATATTTCATGCTGTAACGGTAGGGCTAATACAAAACATCCTCTATGAACAGCATATGTGAATATTATGTAGACCTATTGTTTGAATCAAATTTATGCTTTAAAAGTAGAGTAATAGCAGTTTTCATCCATAGTATAAACGTCTGCGTTTAGCTTCAAATGTAGTCTTTGACAACAGTATTGTAAAAAATTATTTGCATTCTGATTTTGACATCAAAAGGCACAAAAAATTTTTTTTTCTCTTATTCCATGGAGTTTACCTGTTTACCTCCACTTGCTACCAGTGTTTTTCTGCAACCATTAAGCGCACGCAGCTGCAAATGACGTCACTGTGACGTCTACTCGAAATTGGTCTATAGGCGCGTTATTTGAGCAGACTGTTTTTCCGGTGAGCATGATTAGCGGTACACAAGCAGAACGCACATTCATAGAGCGGAATATTGAGCAGAGCGTCACACCACCCAGTGACAGCGGCTAGAGGAGAGTGAGACTGCACGCTGAACACTGCCGGTCAGTACAGTGAGGCGCGGCGCGCCATATATAGGCCTACATTATATATGTATATATATATATATATATATATATATATATATATATATAAAATTCGGCCATTTTTCTCTTTCAGCCAAAAACCACACTCTCTTTCGGTGCATCCCTAGTTTTTATCAAGTCTGATGAGCAAACCTATGGTAATGTAATTAAATACAGTATGTGCTGCACAAAAACATTAAGCCATACTTGCAAATACGGTGGGTTTTACACACATAAAAATGTGCATCATTAACCCTCCAAATCATGACAAATAGTCACATATCAGTAAAAGGCTAATGTTGAATCAAATTTCATGTTCTTTGCAGATATTTCATTACGATGGCCTAAAATACTGTTATTAAATGTCCAGGTAAGTTCATAAAAAAGTAATTCATTACCTCATCCGTAAGCATGATTTGCGAAAACGACATCTCCCAACGTTCCATGCTCCGTCATTGCATCATCGAGCTTCGCCTCTGTTATTGTTTTGAAAATGCAACCTCTAGCGGCGAAAAATACCTTAAGAAGATGAATGAAGGCCTAACGGTTTGGGACAATATGAGGGTGAATAATTAATGACAGAATTTTCATTTTGGATGACCTATCTCTTTAAATGTAAGATTTTACCATTTTACATTTGCAGCATGACTTGTGTTGTGCTGCTGTGCAGTAAGTGGCATAAATTATTAACTGCCTAACAAGTCATTTAATGATGATGAGAGATCTTTAAAATTTATTAAACACTACCCTGTGGCTAAGATAATTGTTTGATAGCTCCAAAATTCACCAAACTATGAATTTTAGTTCTTTTACATGACATTCTGCTTCCCCCAAAAGAAACGATTCCCCCTTGACAACTTTAGGACCTCCAGCATCTCTTTTGTCTTAATTACTCCTTTTACACACACAGTATACTGTGGTTAATGGCTGAACTGTGGATGGCTGCTGGTCTTTATGTCCACCTGCCTGGAAGATGAATACAAGGCCTTTAATTCCACCCATGGCTCTTCGTCTGACTGAGTCAGCCCGCTTTCAGGGAGGAGAGACCACAAGAGCTGCTGAGGCAGCACATTCACTTTTTATTTGTGTGCGGTGTTCACGCTTTGACACACACTGTCAGATCACATCCTCTCTAATGAGCTCTGGACTGATAGCTTCTGTAACACTGCTCCTTTAATTCAGGAGACACTCACCCTATCATTGGCTTCATAACTAAAGCGTGGTGTCACGGCCCGCTGAGAAAATACGAGGTCTGCGAGACACTCGACTTTACTAAAGTTTAGAAGCTTTACTAAGCAAAAAGCATGTCCGCTTAAAATAAAGTTCCGTATTCTGACCGATTGATCAATTGCTTTTTCTTACCTCAATCAGACGCAGCACAGAAGGACCCACCCTGCCTCAGGTTCACCTCTGAAGGACAGACCTTGTCCATTAAGGTGTTCTGCAATGTGAAGTCTCAAATATTTAGGTGAAAATGTGGCGATGTGTCCAATTTCCTCCAGCCTACGGTCCAGTCAGGCAGGTGACAGAATGATGTTCTTGCTGATGAGAAAACTGTTTAATGAGATTTTTTCCCAGCATGCCATAATAGCGTTGATCAGTTTTGGACAATAGACGGTGATGAGAAGTAAATAATTGATTATGCTGCAGGCACAGGAGCAGAAATGATGGTTTTATGTGAAGGCCAATAGAAGGACACGGGATGGGGAATGCAAGTTAGATCAGCCATATTAATCTGAAAAGACTAGAAGAGTCTTCATTGATTTAGAACTTAGTCCTAGTGTTTCCTAGTGAAGTTAATTATGGGGGGCAGATAGTAATGGGTGCCTTCAAAGTCCTTGAATTAATCAAATACTAAAATCTAAGGACATGTTACAAGATGTTCTAACTAGGGGCGATGAAACAACAATCCAAAGACAAGAAGTGATTAGAGACTTTGTCTGTTGTTCTAAAATATTCAGTTGCACTGGGTGAAGCACAAATGAATATTCATGATTTTCCAGCAATAAAACTCCCCCGCACGACAAAATGTTCAGACAGGTAATTAAATTGAAACTGTAATCTATAACAATTTATAGATTGTGTCATGTGTTATGTGTGATAAGATTACAGCAATTGATTTGCCAGAGGTATCATTGATACGCCCTAGGTAAATAAGCCACAGCCATATTTACTTCTGTATTGTCTGAAAAAATTCTACTCCACATTTGTTATCTTTAGCGCAGAATCAGCTGTTCTCATTATTTAACGAAATGAACCTACTCTCTTTGACATTTACAATAAATGGTAGGCCTAAGCTTGTGTATTAGATATGCATCCTGTTTCACATTGCATCTTTTTTATTATTATTATTATCTCTAAACAAATGGTTCATTGTGATTTACTAAATGTATCATTTTGGGGGAAAAGACTGGGAATGTAAATAGGCGACTCCTGTTCATTCTCGTGAAAACATTAAGCTTTCATTTAATATTAAAACCTCTTTGAAATTATTTACCAACTGAGCAAGTGCTTAATGGCACAGACTAAACACAACAGAAACTTTATTATGTCACCATTAGCCCTATTCGGATGGTAATTGTTCCCCTTCAGTCGTTTCACTACGACGTTACATATGGGAACTCGCTTGAGAGTCCAATCATCTCCAAGCCTTATTCAAAAGGCCAATGAACAT
>JAHKKF010515554.1:0-12328 GCA_019740295.1 Labeo calbasu
GGCCTTGAACTTGTCAGTTGCGTTGCTGTCTATGCAGGGTCGGAAAGCTCTCGGATTTCATCAAAAATATCTTGATTTGTGTTCTGAAGATGATCGATGGTCTTTCGTGTTTGGAATGACATGAGTGTGAGTGATTAATGACAGATGGTGAACTATCCCTTTACTTTACACAACATGAAATGTATAAGGATACAGAAACATAACAAAGTTAATGTCATAGCATAAAGGTGGCAACAAACAAACATTAAAAATGTGTTTAATACAGACACAAGGCATTTTCATATTCACCTGTTTATATGTCCGCTCAGCCACACACATCATAAAGAAAAAGAGTCCAGAGAGGAAAAGTCTTTCCAATGCGGTGATGATGAAGAACGCACAGGACGAGGCACAAGGCGGGCCGATGACCATGGCGGGCAGTTCCTCAAGGGAAACCAAATTGATATTGCCAACGTCCAGTTTCTGTGCCAGTCTAAAACAGAAGGGCAACAGAGCCAGCGTGGCGGTGACCAGACTGCCGAAGATCAGATAACCCATCCCTTGTTCGACCACCTTCACCTGGAAAACAGAAGCCCTTCAGCATAATTTCACACCAACAGCGCTGACCTGTTACTTTCTGGTCAGTTACAATTATCTCGAAGGCAAATACCAATGCAAAAATCCCAAACAGTCAGTGTTCAAACGCTTACAGAGGAGTTTACAATGAATTTGAATATAATTTGTGTTTAAAGAGGAAGTCAACGGTTCCCTTCTTGTTTTAAGCAATATAAACCACTAATGTAGAGGCAAACAGGGCAGAGAAAGAAGAACTTTACTCGTGTGAGAATGATACCACTGATCTCCAGCACGGACATGTCAGCTTTCTTACACTCTCCTTGCTCCCAGATAATGGCACTGACGCGATCTTTGGAGGGGTGACAAGCCTGCAGCCATGAAAACTGGTGCTGAAGGGAGAAAGAAGTCATGTGTGTCATTCAAAGTGCGTAATAGTTGTTTATCATGTCTGTTAACCATAGGAAGGAGATTAAGGCCAGTTTCACACTTTTAATGGTTACTCAAGCATATTCTGTGATGAGCATGTTTTTAGTTTTTTTTTTTTTTATTTTAAGTATTGTGACATAACCTTCTTTTTTTTTAACTGCTTACTAATATTCAAAAAAAGTCAGCTAACCAAAGTCATACGATCAGACCAACATGCAGAAAAATAAAACATAAAAAAAGGATATGATACCACACAGAGAGGAGTTCTGCAGACCCTCATGACTGTGCGTCAAGTTCAATACGTTTCCTAAAATATACAAATTAAGCACAACTTGCAAAAAGCCCACAACTTGCTATAACTGCTTATCAATCTATGGAAATGACACCATGGAAATTAAATAATGAGTTTGCTGTTGCGGTTTGACAGTTTTCTTTTTTAAACACAGACTTTGAAAGTATCTGTACAAACTGAAGCACGTTAATATTTAAAAGGGTAATTATCACTTAGTTTGTGATTGGTCGTCTGTCTGGACAACATTCAAGTGCATCTTAAATTAACAATGCAATCTTATTTTGTACCGGAGGAGTTAAAATTGCCTTTTCTAGGGGTTAAAAAAAAACCTTAACCCAGAGTTAACATAGCAGTTCACAAAAAATTTAAATGTACTCAATATCAGGTCATCCAAGATGTAGATGAGTTTCTTCATCAAAACAGATTTGGAGGAATTTAGCATTACATCACTTGCTCACCAATGGATCCTCTGCAGTGAATGGGTGCCGTCAGAATGGGAGTTCAAACAGCTGATAAAAATCAGAATAATCTGCATGTAATCCACATTAAAAGCTTTGTGTTTGTATGAAACCAATCCATCATTAAGATGTTTTAACTTAAACTGTTGTTTCCTGCCAAAATACCAAATACCAAAACACTAAATTGTGCATATTGCTATCCTGATTCAGACGAAACTAATATTATGGATAGAGAACTTGTATTTTAGCTGGAAGCAAGGGTTTGAATTAAAAAAACAACATAATGAATTTATTTTAGTGCTGTCAAATCAATTAATCATGATTTACATATTCAAATAAAGTTTGCGTTTACCTAATATGTTCTGTGTATATTTATATGCATATATAAATACACTAGGGCTGCAAAACGATTAGTCACGATTAATTGATTATAGTCGTGATTAACCGATTTAAAATAAAAGTTGGTTTACATACTGTATGTGTGTGCACTGTGTATGTTTATTATGTATATATAAATACACACATACCTGTATATATTAAAGGGGTCCTATTATGCTCTTTTACAAAGTCTTGATTTTGTTTTGGGGGTGTACAAGAATATGCTTTCATGCTTGGTAGCTCAAAAAACACATTATTTTTTTAACATAATTTACATTATTACAATACATCTCTCCCAGCCTGGCACATGAGGCTCGATTAGTTCCAGGTTTAACGTAGGCCCGCCTTCCAAAAAAATGTGTTGTGATTGGTAAGCTGTACCACTGCGTTGCAATTGGCGAACAGCTTACACAGTGTTTCAGTACTGCCACGCCCCTTGTCAAAGAAGCAAGTTCTGTGCACAACTGTTAGCGTAAGCTAGATTAAAGTGATTCTTACGTTTTAAATACTGATATTTTTCTTACAAAAATGCATCAATTCACTACAGGAGGTCTT
Source organism: Labeo calbasu (assembly GCA_019740295.1). NCBI lineage: Eukaryota > Metazoa > Chordata > Actinopteri > Cypriniformes > Cyprinidae > Labeo > Labeo calbasu. The sequence continues at coordinate 2,665 of JAHKKF010515554.1, forward strand.
TATTAATCCCCCGTAGCTGTGTGAGGCACTTTTTATTATGGATGGATGCATATTATTGGACTTGTTTTGGACTGATGAGGAGAAACACCTGTCTATGCAGTTCTAAAGCTTGGGAGTGCCAGGATAAATTTTAATATAACTCTGATTCATACACATCTAGGATGCATGGAGGGTGAGTAAATAATACCCTACAGTAGTGTTGGGTCCTATCGTCAGCCTGCGAGTTAGCCAAAACGTGATATTATCGTGCAAATGTATTAAATTATTTACATACTTAGTTTTATTGAACAAAACCATGGACCACGTTGTGACATCATTGTATGCGGTAAACAAACATTGTAGTCCACAGGAACCGTTCGTTGTTCGTTGTCATGTTTTTACCAGCTGTTTGAACTCTCATTCTGACGGCACCCATTCACTGCAGAGGATCCACTAGTAAGCAAGTGTATGCTAAATTACTCCAAATCTGTTCTGATGAAAAAAACTCATTTACATCTTGGAAGACCTGAGAGTGAGTAAGTTGTTAGCAAATGTTCAGCAAATTTTCATTTTTGGGTGAACTATTTCTTTAAATGAGATTACAAACTCACATCAAAAACTTACAGCAAAGCTACAGCCCACCTGCGGCAAGGCTTCATCCTCGTCACTAGTCAGACTGATGTTGGGAAGAGGGATGGAGTGGTTATGACTGTGAGGCTCCTCCTCTCCACTTTCACTGCTGCCTGTGGAGGCGGAGTCAGGATCCTGTAGAAGCTCCTCCCATAACATATCATCTGTGTCAGAGGCAGGACGTGAGCCCTCTGAAGGCCGCAGAAGCGCAACTTCACGTGGCAGCATCAGGGGATCTGTTGGCTCGCCATTGCCACCTCCCTGTATGCGTTTGCGCAATTGAATAAATATTTGGTATTATTTTACAGACATCTACTTTGGTTTTACATAGACACTTACCTGAGTCTGGGGTGGCAGATTTTTCTTGGGGACGTTGTGAAGTCTATTTCTGAGTGCACGGGCATATTTGGGAGGTGCTGATGAGAAGAGCCTCTCTTTTTGGAGCTCTGCTTCATCAGCTTCTTCCTCACTGGAGAAATCTTCAGACGCTCCATACAGAGGCCTCCTCGGGGAGTTCTGCAAAGCCCACGGGATCTCGATCAACACAAGCATGAATGTTCATGACACTTCAAAATGTACTGTTCTAATGAAAATGTTTTACCAGTCTCTTCTCTGATCTGTGGAGTCGGTGGTTGTCCTCAGGTTGCCAGGTGTTGAGCTCTATTATCCCTCCATCTCTGCTGCTCTCATCCTCAGACCTCTTTGATTTTCTGCTCTTCCTCTGTCTATGAATAAACACCAAAATAATTAAAACATGACACAAAATGGAATCGCATAAAAAGAATGAAGTACTGACCAATCAAAAGCCAGGACCTACATTTCCATTCAAAAGTTTGGGATCAGTATGATTTTTAAAATGTTTTTTAAAGTTGTATATTATGTTGATCAAAGTTCCAAATATTTGATCAAAAATACAGAAAAATAAGTAATATTATGAAATATTATTTCAATTTAAAATACCACTTTTCTATTTTAATATACTTTAAAATATAATTTATTTCTGTGATGCAAAGCTGAATTTTTATCAGCCATTACTTAAGTCTTCAGTGTCACATGATCCTTCAGAAATCATTCTAATATGCCGATTTATAACCAATGTTGGAACCAGTTGTGCTGCTTAATATTTTTTTTGGAACCTGTGGCTTTTTTCAGGATTATTTGATGAATAAAAAGTTTAAAAGAACAGCATTTATTCAAAATAGAATTTTTGCTTTACCAATATAAATCTTTAATATCACTTTTTGATGTTCAAATGCGGTTCTTTTTAACATGTACAGATTTTGTACAGAAAATACAGATTTGCATCAGAGGAATAAATTATATTTTAAAGTATATTAAAATAGAACACAACTACTTTAAATTGCAATAATATTTCAAAATATTACTTTTTTCCTGTATTTTTAATCCAGTAAACACAGCCTTGATGAGCAGAAAAGACTTCTTTAAAAACATCATACTGATCCCAAGCTTTTCAACAGCAGTGTATTTGTGTATATCTTTTATAATATAATAGATTAAATCTGATGCCAATTAGGGTCAATCAAAAAAAATTTTAATCAATTAATTTATTCAAAAACACATTAAAATGTAATACATACCATGACTTGAATACAACTCTTCTATTATAAGCATGATTTTATTTTTTAATTACATTTTAATACATTTTTATTTATTTATTTTTACAACTGTTTCACTAAGATAAAAACCAAAAAAACCAAAAACGTTTGTCTGCCAACCCAAGATCATGTAGTCCAATCAACAAGCAGAAAAAAACAGGATATGATATCACAGATATTGTAGACCCTAATAGCCATTTATCAAGATCTGTAAGTCAGATCATTTCACCTAAAAATACTAAAATAATAATATTTATTTATTAATAATTTTAAAAAGTGTTAATTTGAAAAATATTTTCTAAATATATTTCAAACATAATGTTTTTAATATAAACTATTTTTAAAATAAATATTTGGGTTCACTCACTTACTCAAAGTGTAAGAAAACATTACTTTTTACTTAATGACACAGCAACATTTTAAGTTTAAATTTAGCTACATTTTTCCCCAAAAAACATGACACCAACATGAATACGGTTTCTAAAAACTTATCACATGTATTTTAAGCTAGATATTTCCTTCTCTTCATTTATTTGTCGCTGACTCACTAGTATCAGCTGAACACTGGCACTAAACTGCAAGCCTTGCAGAACGTTAGCTATACTGGCCATTTGATGAGAGAGAGAGAAAAAAAAACACTTGGTCCTTTATGGCTCTCAGATTAGTCTGTCTCACAAATCTGACACAGCAGTAGCTTAACCTTTTCCTGCGAACAGGGCTGGCCGACCGACTGGGGAAAGGGCTGTTGTCCGGGCTTCTGGAAGATTCTGTGGATACTATTTGGCAGTGTACTGTACCCAACAACAGCATGAGACACAATGGACCCACAACCTCACTGGCACAGGCTGCTGGTACCTCAAAATACAACACAGCTCCAGCCACTGCAATGAACACAAATCCATCAGCTCAAAATCCATCCCACGCTGAGACTTTTCATTCATTTTCAAACGAGGTAGAAGGTATTATCACTAAACCATATCTCTCAACAAAATCTGAAATATTCAAAGAATGATCAACGAAACTATTCTGAAACACTTGAATGCATAATTTATGTTCACGTGACCGTGCTTTGTTGAAAAGAAAAACTGCATACCTTGAAGAAAGTAGAGTATTAAGATGAGGGTGGAAATGCTTTTAGATGTAACCTGGATCCACCAATAAAAGAAGAAAGGAAAGAAAAGAACCCTGACCAAGCCTTTACGAGTCAGAGCGGTCCATGGGCTCTCTGGTTTGGCCTTGCTAAATGTAGAACCTGCAGTTGTAAAGAAGCTATTTTAATTTTTCAAAAAAAAGCTGTTAAGAGATTGTTCACCCAGAAATTAATATTCTGTCATTAATTACTCCCCCTTATGTCGTTCCAAACCTGTAAGACCTTCGTTCATCTTCAGAACATAAATTAAGAAATTTTTGATGAAATCTGAAAGCTTTCTGACCCTGCATAGACAGCAACGCAACTGACACGTTTAATACCCAGAAAGGCCAGTGGTTCAATCAGTGGTTCAACCATACTTTTATGACTATATTAATAATTATTAATAATTATATTAATTAATTATATTAATAAATATTAATAATTATAATTTTATGCTTTTAGATTTCATCAAAAATATCTTAATTTGTGCTCTGAGATGAATGAAGGTCTTATGGGTTTGGAGCGACATAGTAATTAATGTAATTAATGAGTAATTAATGACAAAATTTTCATTTTTGGGTGAAATAATCCTATACAGTGACATTTTTAAATATGCACGCTACCATTCAAAAGTCTGGGGTCAGTAAGATTTTTAATGTTTTTGAAAAAAAGTCTCTTATGCTCACAAAGACTAAATTTATTCTAGCAAAAAAATACAGTAAAAACATTAATATTGTAATACTGACATTTTAAAATAACTGTTTCCCTTTATTATTTTATAATAACTAAAGGAATGACATAACTGAACTAAAATTTGTACTGACAACTGAGATACATTTTTTCATGAATCTTTGACAAATAAAGATGAAAAGAACAGCATTTATTTATTTAACATTATAAATCATATTACTAAATATCTTCATAAATGTCTTTTTGATCAACTGTATCTTTGCTGAATCAATGAATTAATTTCTTTAAAAAAAATAAACTTAGTGACCCCAGACTTTTTAACAGTATTGTAATTTTACTGTAAGTTAAGTAAAGAAATCTAAATTTATACAGAAAAACTATACTTGACAGTACATACACATTTATTTGGCTAACTAATAATTATGCTTCTGAGTAATTTATAGCGAAAATAGTAGCTCCTGTATGACACATCACATTTGTCACATAGTCATATTTCTTATTCAGATTTAGGTAACATTATGTCATTTAATGTTTGGGATCAGTAAGATTTCTAATGTTTTTAAAGAAGTTTCTCATGCTCATCAAGACGTGTTTACTTGATCAAAAATACAGAAAAAAATGATGAAATATTATTATGATGTAAAATAACTTTTTTCTATTCTAATATGCATTAAAATCAAATTTACTCCTGTGATCAAAGCTGAATTTTCAGCATCATTACTCCAGTGTCACATGATCCTTCAGAAATCGTTCTAATATGCTGATTTATTATCAATGTTGAAAACAATTGTGCTTAATATTTTGTTAAAACCTGTGATGCTTTTTCAGGATTCTTTGATGAATAAAAAGTGAAAAAGAAAATAAATTCAAAAACTTGTGGTCAGTACATTTTATTCCTTCCCTTTTTGAAAGAAATGTAACTTTTATTCAGCAAGGATGTGTTAAATTGGTTAGCAAAGACTTTTAGAAAAGATTTATATTCTGAATAAATGCTGTTCTTTTCAACTTTTATTCATCAAAGAATCAAAAGCATCACAGGTTGCAAAAAATATTCGGCAGCACAATAGTTTCCAACACTGATAATAAATCAACATATTAGAATAATTTCTAAAGGATCATGTGACACTGAAGACTGCAGTAATTGCTGATGAAAATTCAGCTTTGCATCACAGGAATAAATTATATTTTAAAGTATATTTAAAAATAAACCATTATTTTACATTGTAATAACATTTTGCAATATTACAGTTTTTTACCTGTATTTTTGATCATATAAATSCACCTTTGATAAGCATAAGAGACTGATCCCACTTTTAAACGGCAGTGTACATGCACAAAAAACCTTTATGTAATACCCAAAATAAGTTTTTTTTTTTTTGCCTGTAACAATTATGGATACACAACAGATACAGATGCTAAACGTGAATGTTTAACTCACCTCTCACTAGGTCAACATCAATGAGGTCTGGTTTGATATGGCCAGTCCTCTTAGGTTTGCTTCCAAAGCCCTGTTCATACGGAACAGTTTCACAAGTCTGACTGCATACATTTTACACAATGTTAAAAACCACATCTGTGTTGCAAACATAAACTGCCACTTTGTGCCACATTACCTTAAGATCGGTCTGTTCCAGTGACTTTTCCCAAATCTGCTGATCATAAGCGCCAATCTTGACACAAGATCATGAGAGACTGTCAATCCTTATCTAATCGCAATCTGTATTTACTGTAAAACAGATCTAGTATGGCTCACCTTTTTCTGATACCATGCTATTCCTGCCATTTCTTAAATACATTAGGTCAGGTCATCTCAGACAATAGGTAGTGTAGAATAGTTCATTCCTCGAAAGAGTCAGACATACAGGTTATGTCATCGCTTGCAGTAAAAACGAGACGGTGAAGGTAACTTACGTAGGAAGCGGCTCATCAAGTCCACATAAAAGAAAGCGGCTGTGTTTCAAAACCTAGTCAGCTGCCTACCTAGACTGCATATGATAAAGATCGCTGCAGGTAAAGTTGCTTGCTGTTAGTCAACAGTACACTATGAAACTTACCTGAAGACCAAAAAACGATATCTGGCTGTGATTCCTCAAAATTTCGTGTTGATTCTTGTCAACATTGTCAGATGTTTATGTTGGAGCTGAAACAAACCTCGCCCCCCTACAGCAAAACTATCTGACGCTACATCGTAAACAGCTTATTAAGATGTTAAAACAATCGTCTGAAGTTGTGAGCTAACTATATTTGCTGTCAAATCACCCTGGCATTAATTTGGTTAAATTTGAACGACGATAAAATGTTCTTCTTGTAAAAGAGAAGTGATTGTTAAAGTTCCCCACTCTCATCAGCGCCTTCTGGCAGGAACGACAAGTGCGTGAAGCAAGCGACGACAGCGGCTCGTCAAATGTAAATGGCGGAACTACATGTCGTACAAAATAAACTTCAGTAACTGGTGTAATACAACAATAAAATAAAACAGTAACATAAAATAATAAATAAAAAAATAATAATAAAACCAAATAATTGTTAATAAAAAATGCGTCAGTTACATTTTGAAGTCGAATGTTTGTTTGAGTATAATGTGTTTATACAATTATTATTATTTATTTATTTATTTATGTATTTATTTTTAGAATTATTAATAATTTTGTAACAATTTTCTGGATAATTTTCTGGAACAATTACAAACAAACGCAAACAAACCTATAGTAGATTTGACAAAAATACAGAAACAAACCAACACAACAACAACATCAGTATGCCAGGGGGTTGTTTCATAAAACAAGTTTACCAAATAAGCCAGGCTTATTGCAGTTAGTCTGACTTATTTTGAGCCAAATCAACTGACAATAAGTCAGACTAACTGACATAACCCTGGCTTATTTGGTAAACTTGTTTTATGAAACACCCCCCAGGTGGGAAGGTTAAGAAAAAACGAGAAAACTTGCATAAAAATACCAAAGTGAGAGCATACACTACCAGTTTTTGAACAGTAAGATTTTTTATGTTTTTAAAAAAGTCTCTTCTGCTCACCAAGTCTGTATTTATTTGATCCAAAGTACAGCAAAATTCAGTCAAATTTTGAAATATTTTTACTATTTAAAAAAAACTTTTCTATTTATATATATATATTTTAAAAGGTAATTTATTCCTGTGATTTCAAAGCTGAATTTTTAGCATCATTACTCCAGTCATTCTAATGTTCTGATTTGCTTCTCAAAAATGTATTATTTTATATTATTATTATTATTATTATTATTTTGTTGAAAACAGCTGAGTATAATTGCTACTTTGATTAATAGAAAGATCAAAAGAACAGCATTTATCTGAAATAGAATTCTTTTGTAAATGTTTATCATCACTTTTGATCAATTTAAAGCATTCTTGCTAAATAAAAGTATTGATTTCTATAGATTTTTTTCAAACAAATAAATAAAAATACTGACTCAAAGCTTTTGGTATAGTGTATAATGTTACAAAAGCTTTTTATTTCAGATAAATGCTGATCTTTGGATCTTTCTATTCATTAAAGAATCCTGAAATTGAAACTGAAAGGTACTCAACTGATTTAAATATCGATAATAATAAAAATAGGTAATAAATGTTTCTTGAACAACAAATCAGCAAATTAGAATGATTCCCGAAGGATCATGTGACCGGAGTAATGATGCTAAACATTTAGCTTTGATCATTGGAATAAATTACATTTTAAAATATATTCAAATAAAAAGCAATAATTTAAATAGTAAACATATTTCACAATATTACTGCTTTTGCTGTACTTTGGATCAAATAAACGCAGGTTTATTAAATAAAAACAGGTAGAGTATATTCAAAGCTTTGGTAGCTTTATTAAATACCTGAGGTGGATAATGACTTAATATAAATCCTCATATCGTATTGAAGGTGAGAAAAATGGGGAATGGCTTTTATAGTCTTACGTTTATTGGTAAAATGTATGTGTCTGATTCTTAAATGAATCGTTCGTCTGAGTCGGACCTTTACGATGAATCACTTGAACCGATTCACAAAACCTGTCTGAACTTAAGCGGTCCTCGAATCAACGGTAAATCAGTAAATCATGTGAGTATTTTTAAACGTACTTTCAAAAGTTCTTTTAATTTCTTTATGTGTAGCACTTTTTAGGTACTGCATTTTTAATGATTTAAATTAGAAGAAAGTTAACAGATTGTTGGCTTGGCCTTTTTGTATGAATGTAATGGTACATGGTTTTCACAGTCCGTTTAACTCTGTGTTTTAAACTTATGTTTGGTGACGTTTTATATTAAATGTATTATCGAATTTATTTACGTATTTGTTGTATATTTATTCGCGTGAGATAACTCCGTGAAATGGCTAAATAGCGTACCTTTGCCAGTACTCACCAACGACTGTGATTGGTCCATCGTGATCATCGCTGAGAAAAGTAACAGTTCTACTGCCACTGAAATGTAGTGCCACAAGAACGTACCGCCAGACTTTCACCACTAGATGTCAGCATTTTAATTATATTAGATTGCATCACAACACATCATATTATTTATTCATTTGGCTTTGTCTCTTTATGCCTGAGATTAAGTAGATTATTTACAGAGCTGTTGAACTTCTGAAACTGTAATTTGAAATTCCATTCCTTTTTTTAATATAATATTTGTTCTCACTATTCAAGCAGAAAATAAAGCCCTCATTTCTATAATTGAATTCATATGCTTACTCCTCTCTTACAGAATAAAATGATTGCAGTAATCAATCGCAATCTTATGACCCTAATTAACACCATAAATCGTTAGATGGGTGTAGACTTTCGTGACTTTTATTTGTTTACGGCATATGAGCCATATGACTGTGATCAAGACAACAGGCTGTGTCACTCTGATTTTGAACTTTTTAGATACAAATGTTTGCTGCTAACAATAATTTTATGATGATATTTGTTACTCACTGCTTGCAGCAAGTTCTGCGGTACTGAGATGACTGGATACAGAGCTTTCAATATAAATATATATCCTGTAACACACCCACACTCTTTTGGAGGGTTATGTCAGCTTCTTTGAACAATGCTTTGAATAGTTTTACAGCCACATGTAATGAAGGACATGCAGAATAATCACAGTAATCAGTGCAAGTGCTAGTCTGACATCATAATGTCACCATATGAACAAAAAGAAATTGCATGAAGCAATTGTGATTGAGACAAATAACTGACAGTGGTTATTATCTGGACCATACTGCAGGGCTGCACTGCCTAAAAGCCAACATTTAATGATTAACCAAATAGACTAAACAGAAATGCCTTTGACTTTGACCAAATCATGGACATGTTGGTTAATGCATGGAGTCAACATAAATCATAATCATTATTGATATACAGACTTGTAACTTGTACTTAATTTTTTCTCAAATAAAAAAATAAATACTTTTTCATTCTTGTCATAGATTTATAATGCCAGTTTATTGCGATTTGCTATGTGTTTTCACTAAGACAAAATCAAAGGTATTTATATATTAAAATGTTTTTTTTTAATTATTTTAATTATTGTTATTTTATTTATTACCAGTACTATTAATAAGTAATACTTATTATTTTATGTAAGAATTATTATATTATACATTTTAT
>JAHKKF010515557.1:0-34897 GCA_019740295.1 Labeo calbasu
GTGTTTCTAAGGCATATAGTTTATAAAAATAAATCAAAATCACCAACATTTTGTATAGCAACTGTCTACTTGACATCAGTTTTCACTTCATTTCTCTTTTTACGAGTTACTAAAAATGAACAATTTTTTTAAACTTTTATTTCAGGGTTGATTGAGGAAAACCAGAAGAATGAGGAATTGAGTGAAGTTGAGGAGAAAATCACTCCAAAACTGGAGAAAAACATTTGAGTTCCTCTCAAATCAAACAGAAAGATCTAAAGAAAAGAAGAGCCAAGAAATCTCTTACTTGCACCCATTGGGGAACAAGTTTTTCATGTCCAAAAAAATTGAAAAAACATCAGACAGTGGATACTTGTGTGAGAGAGTACATGTGCTTTGAGTGTAAAAAAAGACTTTTACTTCAGCAAACTGCATGAGAGGATTCACGCTGAAGAAAAACCTTACAAGTGCTCACACTGTGACAAGAGATTTTCACATATGATGTATTCAAGATATGCTGTCATGTAGCTTTGCAACTGATCCTGGTATTAAAAAAACCTTGGGGCTAAAATCTGATGTGTCTTGAGGACTTTATGTCTGCTGTGTCTGTCTGTTAAGTCCATGTGTTATAGTAATTTACACCGCTGATCTATAATGGAGAACTGGATTACTCATGACATCATAGAAGTGAAGTTACTGTGCCTCCATATTACTAGTCCCAAGTACCCCCATACATTATGTTGAATTAATAGGAAATTGTACAATTTTAATGTGAAAGCATCACCAAACAAGTCAGTGTTTTTATATCTAAAGTAATCCTGTACATTCTTACAACACAAACGTCCAAAGCATGTAAATTTATTTGTTTAATACTGAGAATTTCCTTTGTGTATTAAAAAGTTACGTATCCTATTCAGAAAGCTGAACAGTATCTGAAAAGAGGAGAAAACAGTCTTGAACCAGCACTAACATGTATTAAAATCTTTTTAAACTACTGATGATAACCACCTTTACAAGACTTTTTCACATTTTATTGTAATTATTTATTGTGTAAAAAATTTTTCCTATAGTTTTATATTACAACTGTGGCATGTAGTAGCTATTGGTGCTAAATGTGCAGGCGAATGTTTCTTTATAACAAATGCTTTATTGATTAACTAAAAAAAAAAAAGTAATTAATGGCCTGGTTATGATTAATAGGCTAGTCTTATTATAACAAATGCTACACTGTAAAAAAACAAAAAACAATTTCTAGAGTCAACTTAAAATAATTTGTTACCCTACAGAATTTTAAGTTAAGACGACTCAAATAAGTTTAGATAACTTGAAATTTGTGAAAGTTGTGCTAAGTATAAACTTATATTTGAGTTGACTAAACAAACCATGGTGCCCAGCTTTTTAAGTTGAATGAACTCAAATGTCTAAGTTGTCACCTAGTACAACTTAACATTTCAAGTTGACTAAACTTTTTTGAGTTGACTGAACTTAAAATTTTAAGGCAGCCGGGAAACATTATTTTAAGTTGGATCAACAAATTATTTTTTACAGTGCACAGTTAAGAACTATGGTACATGATATTCCAAGATGGCATAGATTAAATCATTAAGAGCCTGATGAACTTATGAAATAAATATACAAGCAAACAAATAAATAAACCTTAAGTGTGAGCATGACCCTGGGACTTTACTAAAAGAGTTCACACTTTAACCCCCCCAATGTTCAAACCAAAACTACGCCCTTGCAAAGTGCACATTTTGAAATCCAAATGAAATTTTAGGGTGGGATTTAAAGAGGTCATCGGATGCCCATTTTCCACAAGTTGATATGATTCTTTAGGGTCTTAATGATTCACGCAAACATAGACGGATATATGTAGATCGGGAGGCGCATTCCATTCACAAACAAACCTAATCTACTGCATCTTCAGCAGCTCAGATGTCAGGAGTAAGTGACGACCACTATGTTCATTATTACATCCAGTAACAAAACACCTCAATTGCTCAATCGAAGATATTCTTGTCTAACTTACATCCCTGCTTCAGCATCGAAACAAGGAAAGTTATAGGACTGTGACAGCTGGTCTAAGGTAAGAGCTCATGTCAGTCAACTATCTTGGGAGCGGCCTCTGTCGGTGTGATTAATTAAAAACCACTGCATGGATTTTTATCATTATAGGGCAGATTTGTACATGCACTGCCAACACACATTAATGTTCAAACAACATGAAAACGTGAAGTTTGCATCCGATGACCCCTTTAAGAGATTAACATCTAGCGACCATGCCAACCTGGAGTTTCACCAGGGACTATATAAGAAATTTGCTCGTGAGGCAACACAGATTCATTCAAAGTGAGTCAGCAGGAGACATAGATGTAAAAGAAAATACAAATTTTATTAAAGATAAAATGTTTTACAAAAGAGCGGTTTCTATTGCATTGGGTTGAAAATTTAGGAAACATTACCGTACTTTGCTGTTTAATTGTTTATTGTACATTCAACAAATGTCTGACATTAGTTTTGTTCATTCACTTAATTAATCCAAATTGCAAGACATGAGAGCTTCCCATCAGCTGTTGCTGATATGATGAGCTCATGTAGTGACTTGTATCATAAATGTTTATTAGTGAAGCTCTTGTTCTTGTTCACAGGATGTAAAGTTCATCCTGCAGCTCATTTTCTGTTCCTCTGATGGCAGCACAAGTCACTGTATCATTAAGATCCTGAAAGAACAGCATAAATTCTGTTCAGCAATGTTTGAACCCCAGCAATTATTATTAATGCATGACCTTAATTTAAGACTCAGATTCAGTTACATTTCAGCTGCATTAGCTGCTATCTATGATCTTTTTTAGCAATTTTACTCACTTTTGACTTCAAAAAGTCAAATCTACCCAAGAAAAATAATGACAAATGTTTTTGAAACAAAAAAGCATGTTGAATAATTGCACTGAATAATATGAACTAAAATGCGCTTTTACCATACTATCTCTGTATTTAAAAAAAAAAAGATTTAGTTTTCACTTGTAGTACACTTGAACCCATCTTTCATACACCAGTACACTCAAGTGTACTATAAGTGGTAACTAAATCTTTTTTTTTTTTTTTTTTTAATACAGAGATAGTATGTTAAAAGTGCATTTTAGTTCATATTATTCAGTGCAGTTATTCAACATGCTTTTTTTTTTCAAAGACATTTGTCATTATTTTTCTTGGGCATTAGTTCATATTCATGGTGTCTCAGGCGGAACAAAGTGCTCTGTTTTCACACACTAATTTAGTAACACCTTCTGGTCTGGATATGGGCTGGATGTTGCATGTATTGGCTGGTTAGGACAGATTAATCCAGATAAAATTTTGTATTGTTTGATGCGTTATTTGTGTCGCATTTAGTGAAGACCTGAAAATGCTGGATCTGAAGATGATCTACTTACTGTGATGTTTTTTTGTATGTCTGTGTAGAGCAGATGATTGAATGAAACGCTTTCCATATGCAGTGCAGTGATACGGTTTGACTGAAACTCTTGTCACAGTGTGAACACTTGTAAAGTTTCTCTCCAGTGTGGGTCATTTCGTGTGTTTTCAGATTTGTTGACCGACTGATTCTCTTGTTGCAGTATGAACACTTATAAGGTTTTTCTCCAGTGTGAATCCTCTCATGCAGTTTTAAACAGACTGCTGTAGTAAAAGTCTTTTCACACTTAAAGCACATGTACTCTCTCACACCAGTATGTATTTTCTGATGTACTTTTAGATTTTGTAGAAGTGAAAAACTCTTTTCACACAAATTACATTGATGTGGCTTCTCCTTTGTATGAACTGTCAAGTGCTGATTCAGCTCAGAAGCCCTCAAAAATGTTTTCCCGCAGTGATCACATACGTACGGTTTCTCTCCAGTGTTGATGTTCATGTGTACCTTAAGGCTTGCTGAGTGTGAGAAACTCTTCCCACATTGATCACAAGCAAATGGTTCTCTCCCGTATGAACTCTCATATGCCCCGTAAGGGATCCTTTCATTGTGAAACTATTTCCACATTGATCACATGTGTATAGTTTCTCTCTAGTATGAATTCTCATGTCAACATCAAGACCATATTTGCATGCAAAATTCTGTCCACACTGAGTGCAGGTGAAAGATTTCTTGGCTCTTCTTTCCTTTAAATCTTTCTGTTTGGTTTGAGAGCAACTCAGAGGTCTGTCTACAGGTTTGACATGATTTTTCTTTTCAACATCACTCATTTTCTGCAGTCAACTCTGAAATACAAGTAAACAACTTATTTTCAATAACTCAGAAAAAAAATTAATTTTTTGCTATTTTGGTGTATTTTATCATTTATACATCCATGAAGATTTCCACAAATGAGGTACAACTGATCTTCAAAATATTATTCTAAAACATCACAGACATAAATCCCATGTTTCTAAAAGAAGAACAAGAATAAACACCAAGAAAGAAGAAGTGCAATCGGGGCCATATGCACTTGATACTTGATTTTTTTTTTTTTGTTTTTTCACAGTTTATTACAAAAAAAAAAAACAATCAAACAAACACACACACAAAGCCTTAACTGGGTTGCAAAAATAGTAAAACATGCATAATTATATATAAAATAAAAGAGCTAAAATAGTTTGACCTGATTTTGATAATCAATACGAAGGATTCTCAAACCTCCCTTTACTGAACAATTGTTGAAAACCAAAACTTTTTACCATTTACTATAGTTTAATTAATCTCACAGCTCTTAAAGAGTTTTAATAAAATCATAGCAGCAACTGATTCCCTAAATTCCCCACACAGGTCTCAAACTTTGACTTTTGACTTGACATTCCAGTCGTAGTTCTCTCTGCAAACATCGAAAAAATCAAACAAGCTGAAAGCGCTCAAAATCGCTCAGGTCTGATTTAACTCATCATATTTTCCTCACATGCATGCTCCAAATGTTTATTTAAGTAGTAATAGACGCCAGAAAAGACGCACATGTATCGCTGAACCCGATGAAAACCATACAGAAATGAGCCTGTAAAATGATGCTTAAACAAACTGTACAAGTGTTTGATGGTTGAATAAATAAGTAAAATACCATGAGCTGCTCGCCATTCTTTAGAACTCTCGACGCTGACCGAATGAGGGAAGGGAAGCGCGAGCGGTGACGTCATCAGCCGTCATGGGTAGAAACGCGCCAAAAATCGTTCAGAAGAGCAAAACATCTATAAAAATAAAGTATTACACGCCGCTTATCTTTATTTCAGCTCCTCTCTTTCTGCTGGTTGTGTAAAACTGTGGTGAGATATATCAAATGAATAATAATAACAATAACAACAACAACAACTACAACAACAATAATAATAATGATGATGATGATGAATACCAATATATTACGGTATTTACAAGGCAGTGGGATATATATATATATGTGTATGCCCACAACATATTATGACGTCCCCACGAGTTAAAATGAGGTTTCCACAAGTTAATATGTTGTGGCCATGACAAAATTAAGTGAACCGAACATGTCCCCTCCCGGTCAAAGTATTTTATTTGTGCACGTAACAAACTGTAGGTGTGTCCCAAATCGCAAACTTATACATTATTCTATAATGTTTTTGTTTTTGTTTTTTTTTTTAGCATAAATAGTTTGAGTAGTGCATTCACACTGATAATTCCCAAAAGAAGTACACTTTAAATACCCAGATAATTAAATAACCAAAAAAAGGTTTTTGCAGCTTTAATTGCATCATGAAGGGGGAGGAGCTATCAGACTTCAATAATTAAAGACAAAAAAAAAAAACATTTTAAAATCCATACACTACATGGTGCACAAGTGCATAGAGTATAGTGCGTAATTTGTGATGTAGTTTATGAAATGTGTGGTTTGTGTCCGACGGAGCTTCTTTTTGCTGCCATATGTATATATATATATATATATATATATATATATATATATAAAGTATAACTAACCAGCAAATGAGGCTTCCTTCAGCACACTCCAAGCTTTGAATGTTTTCCCAGACAGCCAGAGGAAAAATAATATTAATGCTTCATGAGGCCTCATTTGCCATCACTTCACACTCCAGTCCAGCGGGTGGTGCTAAAACACAAACGTTTGTTTGCAGCAAACCACCATTAAACCTCAGAGGAAGAAGATTAGTTTCACCCTGATCTCTGTTGTTTTTGTCCTGATGCTGGCTTAATTCAAACTGTTAGAAATGTTGTTAGTAATAATACAGATTAGAATAATACAGTTTTTGAATCAGGTCATTAAATACCTGTAACAATCTCATTCTCACAGTTGTGACAATTTTTCAAGCAAGCAGGAATATCTGGAGTATCAGCTGAACTGAGATCTGCTGATGTGAAGATGGTGTTTGTTAAAGAGGAGAGTGAGATGGACACGAGTGAACCAGAGCCCTTGAGAATAAAACAGGAGGAACCAGAACCCTGGAGAATAAAACTGGAGGAACAAGGAGGTTGGTGTTTATTCTTTATTCATTTTTAATAAGTCTGTGGTACATTAAGCTAACAAAGATTTAACAGGGTGCCTGCAGATCCTTAAAAAGCTTTACATTCTTTAATGTAAAATATAAAGGCTTAATTATCGTTTAAATGTCTTAAATCCACCTTTCAAATGTCTTAAATATGGAATGGATCTGACAGTGTAAAGATGTATATTTTATTTTCGCTCATTGCTTCTCTTTTCTTTTTTTTTTTTTTTAGATTAGTAAAACTGCTGAACCCATAGCCTGTGAGACACATCAGATTCACCTTTTTACATTAGTGTAATCTCAAACATTTTGTGGGTGAAGGTTTACCTAAATAATGAAAGTAATTAAATCTATGACACTGTACTTGGTGTTATGTTACCCTGGCACAGAAAGGTGAATATGACATGTTTTATCTCTTCTGTCTGCGTTTTTATTTCACTGTTGGACCAAATGGTAATGCAGCATATTTGTTAAGGTCTCCTTTACATCTATACATTTACACTGCCTGCTATTGTTTACCTCTTGTCAGAAATGTGAAAAGTCCATTGTTCATTAGCATATCTACAAGAGCATGTGATTTTGTGTTGCATCAAGGGAAAATGCAATGAAAATACTATTAAAAAGTATTAAATGTGATGCTGTATACCTGCTGATACCTTATCAGATTCAGCAGCTATAGTTATGAAATCTGTAAAATAGTGTAAATTACGTTGGTAAATAAACAGATGACTTTTTCATGGATCCGTGTGAGCAGGGATCGTTTTGACAGTGTTGTCGTCTGTATGTTAAACTTTTCACAAAATGCAAACAAACAAACAAGACTTTAAGTTCCTTTTGTTTTCCAAATATCCCAGTTGATTTTCGTAACTTAATTGTTTTCGTTTTAGGCCTGATGAAAGTGAAAGAAGAACAAGATCTGAATGAAGTGGAGGAGAAGAATCTGGATCAGAAAGCTCATGATGTTATCACTGGAGAAAAATCAGTGAGTTGCTCTAAAATTGAAAACGTTAAAAAGTTAACATTCTGAACGGCCGTTGCATGAGAGCGCGATTCAGATGGCCGAGATCGACAATTGGTCTGAGCCCGGCATCTTTCTTCTGAACGAGGAAGTAACGGTTGTGAAAACCCGACTCGCTAAAGGGACAGTTTCTACGGCTCTCTTTCACAAGCAGTGTTTGTACTTGGGACCGAAAAACGTGAGCATATTTGTCCCGTACCGAAGTGTAAATAATACATCTGAAGAGCCTTCGAGATCAGTTTGTTTGTTTTGTTTTTGTTTTTTTAATGGCAGTTTGCTGCACGGGGGCGGGGAACTGACATTCGTGACAGCATCTCACTGTATCTTGATGTAAATATCGAACATTAAATATAGTAAAAGGTACTTACCTTTTGCAGTTTGCATGTCCGTTAGCCGCTGGTAGAATTCGCGCGTTTTTTTTTCGCATTATTATTGTCTCTATTTGAGACAAAAAATCGTGCAGCTCTACTGCATGGTGTTAGTGTCCTTGTGGGATGTGTCAACCACATGATAATTTAGGAGATTATGTAATATTACAAGTAGCACGTATGATGGTTAATTGTATATATTTTATAACACCACAAAGCTTTTTTTCAGTGCAGAGAGAAGATGAGAGATCCAGAACCCTGCAGAATAAAACACACTGAAGATACTAAAGAGAAAACAGGTTGGTGTTTATTCTTAATTCTTAATTACTGAAGCCGATGAGGCAGGTCATAAAGCTTCAAGCAGTTTTACATTTAGATTTGTTGTAATATAAACAATTTTTTTTTAGAGCTTTTGAATGGAGTAGCAAATGATAAAAGACACTTTCTACAAAGTGTTCACATTTTTTCAACAAAATATATGTTAGATAATTGTGTAGTTACACATATATAGTAGTTCTCCCTATAGAAACGTTTGATTTGTGCCTGTAATGTTTTAAGAATAAACATTTTAAGATTAATGTACCTCATTCTTGGAAAGTTTCAGGGATGTACGATTTAAAATGTTTTAAAATGACCAAAATGTTGTCTTGTAATTGTCTACTTTAAACTGTTACATCAGAGTTCACTTTTGTGCCCACATTTCTTACTGAAAATAAACTATTTTTACTTTTATTTCAGAGCTGATTGAAGAAAATTTTGAGAATGAAGAAATGAGTGAAATTGAGGAGAAAAATCATATGAAAACTGGAGAAAAACCTTTGCGTTGCTCTCAAACCAAACAGAAATATTTAAAGAAAAGAAGAGCAAAGAAATCTTTCACCTGCACACAGTGTGGAAAGAGTTTGACAAGCAAGTATAATTTTGATGTTCACATGAGAATTCATACTGGAGAGAAACCTTACACATGTGATCAGTGCGGGAAGAGTTTTGTACACTCAGCAAAACTTAAGGATCATATGAACTTCCACACTGGAGAGAAGCTGTATGCATGTAATCAGTGCAGCAAAACGTTTTTGTGGGTTTCATTCTTGAAGAAACACCTGAGAGTTCATACCAAGGAGAAGCCACATTCATGTAATTTGTGTGGAAAGAGTTTTTCACGTCCGGAAATTTTAAAAATACATCAGAAAATACATACTGGTGTGAAAGAGCACATGTGCTTTGAGTGTGAAAAGACTTTTATTTCAGCTGAACATTTGAAAATACACCAGAGGATTCACACTGGAGAAAAACCTTACAAGTGTTCACACTGCGACAAGAGATTCAGTGATTCATCAAGTCGGAAAAGACACGAGAGGTTGCACACTGGCGAAAAACCGTACAAGTGTTCACACTGTGACAAGAGATTCAGTGTGTCAGCAAATCTGAAAACACATGAGAGGGTCCACACTGGAGAGAAACCGTATTACTGCACTGCATGTGGGAAGCGTTTTAATCATTCATCTTCTCTACACAGTCATATAAAAAATAATCACAGTAAGTAGTAGATCACCTTCAGATCCAGCACTTTCAGGTCTGATCCTGCGTCCTTACCAGATGAGACACAATAATGCATCAAATAATAAAATATCATCTGGATAACTCTGTCCTAACCAGACATTAGTGATATGACGAAGAAACATTAACAAAAGTTTTCACAGTGAGTAAAGTTCATCTTCATCTTCAAGTTCAGCAGATTCAACTATGACATCCAGATCAACTCAAAGATGGAGTTCCTCCCCAAAGAACAATGTCAAAATATTGTTTTATTGTGTTTTCTCATGAGTTTCATGTTATGTTCAATTGTCTTATAATGCGTATTTGTCACTTGTAGTTTGCTTACTCTTTCATTAAGGAAAGTAAAAGCTTTTTACAAACTGTACTTGTTCAGGAAGCTAAAGAAGAGACTGTAACACTTTTAAGAGAACCTGAAAAATTAATTTGTTCTTCGTTAAAATTATTCTTACACTTAAGATGTATATAGGAAACGTAGATGCAAGCTATACTGTCATGTAGCTTTGTAACTGATTCTCCTGTGCTTCTCTTGCAAGTAGGGATGGGCAGGGCCACATTAACCATTGGGCTAGGAGGGGCTGAAGCACGGAGGGGGCCTGTGATTGGCTGTGGAGTAAACTGATTGCCCCCTCATGCCCCTCACGCCCCTCACTTTTTAGCACTATTATTTAGAGAAGTGTTTCCATAAATTCCATGCATTACCATTAGAGATTAAAACATCATGTTTGAATTTGGTTTACCAAATAAATGCATTTACATGCATTTTACTTTTGAACAACCTGTGCATGTATCTTTCAGGTTATTGCTGCACCTAATGTTGGCATTTACCTATCTTCACTTAGTTCTGGTGTAATCTGGAAACAGCCATGCAAAGAACAGTCTTCTATTAGTAAAAATGTAAACTTTTCTAAAAACAACAACAACAAAGTTGTGGAACAGCAGTGTCATTGTCCCAACAAATTTTAGGCTAGTTTTATCATTAAATCATGGGATGTGTATTGCTTTTTGTGTTTGAATAAACTCAAGATCTAAGTGTACTCATCTGTGCTGTTTTGGGATGTCAGGAATATGAAATAAAATATTACTTTAACACACTTTCTCTGTATTTTTAAAATGTTTATATTTACTACTTGTAGTACACTTGAGTGTACTGGTGTAAGAAAAAAATGGTTCAAGTGTACTACAGTGATATATTGGTGGTTTAACTGAACAAGCACTGAACAAGATAGATATGAAGTAACATTTTGATTTTGGCAGATCAGCTCCTCCCACATATCAAACGCATCATCCATGAAGCTCCTCCCACAGGAATTGCATCACTGGTGAAGCTCCTCCCATTGCAGTTCAGCAATAAATGCTGGAATATTCCCATCAGTTTACAAGTGAAGATGAGCATCAAATCATCAAGAAGAGCTCTTGGTAAGAGAGTGCTTTGGGAGGTCACAGTTTAAATATCTGTGATGATGACATCAGATGTTGCTTTGGGACATGAAGAGCTTCTCCAGCACCAGAACCATCGCTAATATTGCCTTGAGCAAATAAATATTTGATATTTATACTTAATTTAATACTTCCACACAGTTGTTGTAGAATACTTGTAATGCTAAAAGTAGATTTTGCATAAAACCCTTTAAATTAAGTTTGGTTCATCATTTATCCAATTGTCTAATAAAGTGCATCATAAAAAAAATTATAAGCTTGAGGTTTGAGTCACCTAATATTAATGATAAATATTATTTGTTTGACCATGAAACCCAGTTTATTTATTTATTTATTTATTTTATTAAAAACCAGCCTGAGAGCCTTTTTTTGGGGAAGAGGTTTGGAAGCAAATAGCAAACATTCGGTGAAATGGCCCTTAACTGGAATATATGACTTTTTTCTCTCGTTTTTCTGTTCTAATCCTCACTCATGAAGACTGTTGGTGTTGATCGAATACCATGAGAATCTATAATTTTAAGTTCTTTTCATTTATTTGGGCAGATCGGATTTTTTAAAGGAAAACAAATCAGTGCACCTTGTACACGCACCAATTTCCTCCATACTGTTTTCCTTTTGACGCTTCACACTCCAGTCCAGCGGGTGGCGCTAAGACACATACGCTTGTTTGACAAACACCATTAAACCTCAGAGGAAGGAGGAGTTTTCACTGAGGTCTCTGTTGTTTTTTCGTGATGCTGTTTTAATGCAAATGGTTAGAAAAATAGAAAATATAGAATTTTGAATCAGGTCAGTAAATACCTGTAATGTTCTCATCCAGTTTTGAAGCAAGCAGGAACATCTGGAGGAGAATCAGCTGAACTGAGATCTGCTGCTGTGAAGATGGTGTTTGTTAAAGAGGAGAGTGAGGAGGACATGGATGAACCAAAACCCTGGAGAATAAAACAGGAGGAACCAGAATCTTTGAGAATAAAACAGGAGGAACCAGATACCTGGACAATAAAACAGGAGGAACAAGGAGGTTGGTGTGTACTGAATTAACATTTCTGCAGTCATAAAAAAATAATCTATATATCTTAGCCCAACTATTGTTAATTGTTATTAAACTGTTTGATCACATGTTAGGGTTACTATTTTGCTCTAAAACCCTTATACAACATTGATAGGAATACTGAGATACAAGACAACAAAATAAAACTATAAACAAATGTAATAATATTATTTTTATAATTTTTTTTTTTTTTTTTAAATCATGCGCATGTGTAATACATGTTCAGCCTATAGATGTGATGGATGTGTAGTGTTTCTTTACAAAGTGGCATCGACAACTACTAACCTGTCAGCATAATACAGCGTTTTATTTGTTTTCATGGATTTGTGTGAACAGGGACAGTTTTGACAACAGTTTAGTCTGTAAACAAATATTTTATCCTTTTATTTACCAAATGTTTCCATTGATTTTCATGTTTTTAATGGTTATAATTTTAGGCCTGATGAAAGTGAAAGAAGAAATACAAGATCTGAATGATGTGGAGGAAAAACATCAGGATCTGAAAGATCATGATGTCAATGGAGAAAAATCAGTGAGTTGCAGCAATCAAATAACGGACGTCGAAAGGCCTTTCCGCTGCTCTCAATGTGGAAACACTTTTAAACAGAAAGGAAGCCTGATGAAACACATGAAAATTCATAGTGGGGAAAAGCCTTTCAGCTGCACTCAGTGCGGAAAGAGTTTCAGACGTAACGAAAAGCTTAAGAATCACATGTTAATTCACGCTGGAATAAAGCCTTTTACCTGCTCTCAGTGTGGAAAGAGTTTTACACAGAAAGGACAACTTAAGGATCATTTGCTAACTCACACTTCAGAAAAGCCTTTCAGCTGCTCTGAATGTGGAAACACTTTCACAC
This sequence comes from Labeo calbasu, assembly GCA_019740295.1. Lineage (NCBI taxonomy): Eukaryota > Metazoa > Chordata > Actinopteri > Cypriniformes > Cyprinidae > Labeo > Labeo calbasu. The sequence continues at coordinate 12,748 of JAHKKF010515557.1, forward strand.
GTAAACCAGACCTTAAGAAACACATGTTAATTCATGCTGGGATAAAGCCTTTCAGCTGCTCTCAGTGTGGAAAGACTTTTACACAGCAAGGACACCTTACTGATCATTTGCTACGTCACTCTTCAGAAAAACTTTTCATCTGCTCTCAGTGTGGAAAGTCTTTCACACGTAAAGGATACCTTGAAACTCACATGTTAATTCATACTGGGATAAAGCCTTTTACCTGCTCTCAGTGTGGAAAGAGTTTCATATGTAAAGGAACCCTGAGGAAACACATGTTAATTCATTCTGAGATAAAGCCTTTCAGCTGCTCTGAGTGTGGAAAGTGTTTTACACAGAAAGTACACCTTAAGAATCACTTGGTAAGTCACTCTTCAGAAAAGCCTTTCAGCTGCTCTGAGTGTGGAAAGAGTTTTGTATCTAAAGGAAACCTGAAGAAGCACGTTAAGTCATGCTGGGCAAAAGTAGGGTTGCCAACCTTTCCATATAATACAGAATTATCCCGTATTTAAGTCATGTTTCTCTACTAGGCAATGCAGTTTTGTGAAATATTTTTACAATTTAAAATAACAGTTTTCTGTACTCAAGATATAATTTATTCCTGTGAAGCAAAGCTGGATTTTCAGCATCATTAGTCCAGTCTTAAGTGTCACATGATCCTTCAGAAATCATTCTCCCATGAATTCATAATCAGTATTGGAAACAGTTTAATATTTTTAATAAAAAATACCAATAATATTCTTTCTCTCAAACTCTGATGGATGTCATTTTGTGGACATTGTCTGTTCACTGTTTCTTTATGAAAGAAATGTGTATAAAATCAGGCTAATGTACATTTTCTGTTTACATGTAACACACTACTACACAAATAAATATACTTTATAAATTCAAATGTGCATATTGTTTATCTGTGTGCTGTAATATAAACTTTTCCCAGTAAACTTTTACTTATCACTGAAATCAGCGAAAATGGGTTGCACCTAGGGCCTATTCAATTTTGTTTAAATAAAAAGAGTCGCCATCTGCTGAGAACATGATAGACTTAATCTCTTCTATTTAACTGTGCAAAAAACACAGCAGGGTTATGTTTAGTAATGGCGAAGTTCACACTACAAACGACGCGCAGCAACAAAGCGACATGATCCCATTCATTTCAATGGAGAAGCGCCAGCGATTTCCGGCGACATGACTGACAGTGACCACTACCGTAGTTTAGGCCTACATATATTTTATAAAAAGTAAGGTATTACATTAGGACTTTCTTTTTAGAAAAATCTTGTTTTTGTACTAACCATGTTTTGTCCTAAGGAAAATGAACCATGGTATTAGTAGGCCTATGATAAAAGTATAGTAACCATGTTTTTTTTTTTGTTTTGTTTTTTTTTTTTGCTGAATGATTACCATTTGTAAAACCAGAGTTTAACTACAAATACCATGATAAAACTATATAGTGTAGCAAAACCATTATTAATTTGTGGTTACCATGGTTTAACTATAGTAACCTAACATTTGCTAGCACTTTAAAGCTTAACTAAACAAACAAAGACAAAACTACAATAGTCTATTTACGGATGTAACTGACCTGCACTTGAAGTCCTGAACAGGGCCGGGTTTCCCAATAACGATTGATCTTAGCGCTTAAAGGGGTCATCGGATGCTAAGTTCACTTTTTCATGTTGTTTGAACATTAATGTGTGTTGGCAGTGTATGTACAAATCTACCCTATAATGATACAAATCCATGCAGTGGTTTTTAATTAATCTGTAAAAATAATATCCACTTTTTCAAATCGAGCCGTTCTCAAATGTTGATTGACATGAGCTCTTACCTTAGACCAGCTGTCACAGTCCAGTGACTTTCCATGTTTTGATGCCAGAGCAGGGATGTAAGTTAGACAAGAATATCTCCAATTGAGGGGTTGAGGTGTTGTGTTGCTGGATGCAATAATGAACATAGTGGTCGTCATTTACTCCCGACATCTGAGCCGTTGAAGATGCAGTAGATTACCTTTATTTGTGAATGGAATGCGCCTCCCGATCCCCATATATCCATCTATGTTCGCGCGAATCATTCATGATCCAGCTTCACTTACAGCACAAGTGAGTATAAGCGTTTTGTTATGAATCTTTGCGATCGCCTTTCTTTATAACGTGGTAGTTAGGAAGTTTAGCGGCTAAACGCGGCTAAATTCCGCTAATGTAAACAAGATCGTCTTTCCACACAGAAAAGAGAGGGGCAGGGTAAGCAGAGCTCATTTGCATTTAAAGGAACAACCCCTTAGAATGAGATGATTTTTGCAGAGCTGATTTTGGCAAGGTAAAAAGGGTGTTGTTTTACAAAACCATTGAGAATTTTTAAGCAAAGTATATTAGAGACTTTTCATTAAGACCCTAAAGAATCATATCAACTTGTGGAAAATGGGCATCCGATGACCCCTTTAAGAGCGTTTTCTACGAATCATTTCACGAACGTTCCTTATTGTTTCACATGCGTTTCCCAAATATGCACTTAACACAATCACACATAGCCCTTTAAAGATGCTGAAATGTCATTTGGCTCGTAATTGTGATACACGTTCGTTTATTGAGATGTTAACCGAATGCTGCGTTCCAGACAGCCCGGATATAATATAATATAATATAATATAATAGTTAAAAGTAATATAGTCTATATATATTATTTTATATAATATCTGTATAGAGGTTATTTCTGGGTCCAATTCATGGGTCAGTAAGCCATTGACAGATCTTTTTTTTTTTTTTTTTTGAGTTTATCCATATTTTTCCCAGTCTTTGAAAAATGGGTCACTGAGAACAAAACCAATCTTCTGCCATGGCCAACCCAGTTCCCTGACCTGAACCCAGTAGAAAATGAATGGGGTGAACTGAAGAGGAGAAGCACCAACATGGACCTGGAAATCTGAAGAGTCTGGAGAGATTCTGTATTAAAGAATGGCCTCTGATCTCTTGTCAGATGTCAGATTATCAGGCATTATAGGTGAAGACTCAGAGCTGTTATCTTGGCAAAAGGAGGTTGCAATATGTATTGAATAGGTATAATTAATTGTGGCCAGTGTATATTACAGATTTTTTTACAATGAAATTTATCTCCCATTTATCTCCAAATTCTTAAAATTCAATATCAAAAGGATTAATGATTTATTTTCTTTAGGATTAATCCAGAGCACTTGTAGATCTACAATGATTTTTAAGTGCTACTTAAGTTAGGATGCTTTTGGGAAACAGACCGTAATATTAAGATCAGTTGTATATGGTTTTTACGAACTTCTTAGACTTACGATGCTTTTGGGAAACGCACCCCAGAACAGTTTTGCCTCTCAGCTCCACCTTACACCCATACTTTTGGCGGACGCGCGAAGTGTGCGCGAGGGGAATCACGTTGCCAGTCAGCACAAACCGATTCATGATTTATTATGAGTTTTATTATTGAACGGCGAATTCGGAAATAATTAATTTAGAACATTAGGCAGGCAACAACAACTAAATCAAATCCGAAGCCGAAGCGGTTCTCGCGATGGCCAGTCCGCCCCTGAAAATATCCTTGTAAACACAGTCGGTTAATTATGTCTTAAGTCCCAAATATTTAGACAGACACATGACCAAAAGATGCTTTTTTCATGTTAAACCTGTTCAGTATTTTGGATTAAGTTTATTTTATTATTGTATTTTGTTTTGTTTTATTTTATTTGAATTTAGGTTACATCTGATCATTGTCACGTGTTTTCATTGATCTTTATTTCTATTTACATGCTGCAGCGATGTGTGATTTTCACTGAAATATTTGACTAATAATTTGCTCGTTTTTCTCCTCTAATCCTCACTCACGATGACTGTTGGTGCTGATCAAATACCATGCGAGTCTATCATTTTAATTCCTTTTCATTTACTTGTGCAGATCGGCTTCTTTAAAGGAAAAATCAGTGCACCTTGTACAAGCCCCGTACTATTTCTCTCCTCTCGCCGCTTCACACTCCAGTCCAGCGGGTGGCGCTATGATACATATGTTTGATAGTCAAACACCATTAAACTTCAGAGAAAGAAGATTAGTTTCACTGCGCTCTCTGTTGTTTTTTCATTATACTGACTTAACACAGATTGTTGAACATTTACTTTCTGTAAATAAAAAAATACAGTTTTTGAATCAGGTCGATAAATGCCTGCAAAATCCTCATTCTCACAGTCGTGAGTAAGTTTTCAAGCAAACAAGAATATCTGGAGGAGAATCAGCTGAACTGAGATCTGCTGCTGTAAAGATGGTGTTTGTTAAAGAGGAGAGTGAGGAGGACACGAGTGAAGCAGAACCCAGGAGAATAAAACAGGAAGAACCAGAAACCTGGAGAATAAAATATGAGAAACCAGAACCCTGGAGAATAAAACAGGAAGAACAAGGAGGTTGGACTTTATTCTTCATTCATCCTTAATTACATTACAAAAAAAAAAAAAAAGAAAATGCACAAATGACCACTAAATCTATTTGGATTAACTTACATTTTTACATGTTTTTATATGAAATATCCAGAAATAAATCTAAACTGTACATATTAAGCAATTTCTTCATCTTCAGAATAACTGTTTGGAAAAAAAAAATAAAAAAAAAAATAACTGTTTTACACTTTTGAGAGTCAAACATTTAAAAATGTTTATTACATCAAGTGAAAATTTTAACACTCATTGACATAATTTCTACTTCAATTTGAGGAAGAATTTACAATAGTTAATAGTGAAAACTGCTTGAAACTGCATGGCTTAATAAAAACATAACATTCTCATATACAGCGTTCATCCAAGAAATCTAACATTCAGGTATCATTGAAAAAAGTCACTCATATTTTAGAAGAACATGCATTAACTTAAAGTGCCTCTATTATGGATTATGAAAGGTTTTGATTTTGGGAGTTCCCAACAAGTTGACATGCATGCAAGGTCCAAAAACATTTTCATTGTCTTATAATATGCATTTATTTTTACCTTTTTTGCTCAATGACTTCCACATGGTCTGCTCAAGGAATCATTTGTCCAATCCAATTCTTTTGCATGACATTAAACTGCGGTGACTGATCTGATGACCCAGTCTGTTTTGATTGGTCTACTACGCAGCACATTTTAGAAATGGAACGCCCATCACCATTGCTCCATTCTAGCCCAGTGCACACAGCTCTGTGGTAAACACCGAAACAGCCTTGGTCCATGCGTCAACCCAATGTAGAAACATGTTGATAAAGCACTGCAGTCTGTACACAAACGTATTGCTCTATTCTTTATCAGAACTTCAAGTAAGATTCGTTAATCTACATTGGGAAGCTAACATGCTAGTTTCACAGACACGTGCAAGAGTGCATTGTTGTTATTCTAACGTATAAATCTTGATCTGTTAGCCAATTTAAGATAATTTGAGATGCATCATAATTGTGAATTTGTCAGCAAATTTCAGACCATTGATGATTATTTCTGTTTATGTTCAGGATGTTTAATATCTGTAGCATGTTAATAGACTGTAATATTCTTTATATCTAATTTCCACAATATTTCTGTATTTCAGACCCCACCTACCCACCCACCCAAATACCCCAGTACATTTTGACTGCATTTATGCTCACCAACGTGACCTGTATCAATAAAACTCTCTTACTATTGGCAGTTTTCAAAGGTCTATCAGCACAATCCAGAGGTTCCACCTCTGCAATACAGGTTTTCTCTTCTGCCATTAACACTTGCTGATTGGTGCGAAATGCATTCTGGGATACCTGGCTGCCTCAAGTTCAAACAAGTCATCTCTTGATGCATCCTTGATAAAAAGGGGCGGAGCAAGAACACATCTGCTGCAGTTTTAGATTTAGTTTGTTGTAATAAAACAGTCTTTAGAGCTGTTGAGTAATATAGATGGAGCAGCAAATGGGGACTCATTTTTTCAGCAAAATGTAATTTAGATAATTTTGTAGTTGATCAAACATATTCTCCTTATAGAAACATGGTATTTGTGCGTATAATGTTATAATGATAATTTAAAGGTTAATGTACCACATTCATGAAAAGTTTTAGGGAAAATATGATTTATAAAATTGTATCAAAAGGAACAAAATTTTGTATAGAAATGTCTTCACTTTTATGTACTTTCACATTTCTCTGTTGTTGTTATTTTTTAAAGTTGCTGACAAATAAACTGTTTTTGCTTTTATTTTAGAGTTTATTGAAGAAAGTGAGGAGAACAAAGAATTAAGTGAAGTTGAGGAGAAAAATCATGTCAAAACTGGAGAAAAACCTTTAAGTTGCTCTCAAGCCAAGCCAAAAATAAGAGCCAAGAAATCTTTCACCTGCACTCAGTGTGGAAAGTGTTTGACAAGCAAACATAGTCTTGATGTTCACATGAGAGTTCATACTGGAGAGAAACCGTTCACTTGTGATCAGTGCGGGAAGAGTTTCACACGATCGTCAGGCCTAAAGGATCACATGAACATCCACACTGGAGAGAAACCTTATCAATGTTCACACTGTGACAAGAGATTCAGTCGGTCAGGAGACCTGAAGAAACACAAGGTGGACCACACTGGAAAGAAACCGCACACGTGTGATCAGTGCGGCAAGAGTTTCACACGAAAAGAAAGCCTCATGACACACATGAGAATTCATACAGGAGAGAAGCCATTCACATGTAATCAGTGTGGAAAAAGTTTTACACACTTAGCAAACCTTAAGGTGCACATGAAGATCCACCCTGGAGAAAAACCATATAAGTGTTTACGCTGTGACAAGAAATTCAGTCAGTCTGGAGACCTGAAAAGACATGAGAGGATCCACACTGGAGAGAAACCGTACACATGTGATCAGTGCGGGAAGAGCTTCACACGAAAAGGAAACCTTATGACACACATTAAAGTTCATACAGGAGAGAAACTGTACACATGTAATCTGTGTGGAAAGAGTTTGAAATCCAAATATAGTCTTGAGCTTCACTTGAGAGTTCATACTGGAGAGAAAGCATACACTTGTGATCAGTGCGGGAAGAGTTTCACACAATCAGCAAATCTTAAAGGACACAAGAACATCCATACAGGAGAGAAATTGTACTCGTGTGATCAATGTGATAAAACATTTTTGTGGGCTTCAGTCCTGAAGAAGCATCTGAAAGTTCATACAAAGGAGAAGCCACATTCATGTTATTTGTGTGGAAAGAGTTTTTCAATTTTGAAAGAACATCAGAAAATACACACTGCTGTGGGAGAGTACGTGTGCTTTGAGTGTGAAAAGACTTTTACTTCAGCAAAGTGTTTAAAACTGCATGAGAGGATCCACACTGGAGAAAAACCATACAAGTGTTCACAGTACAGCAAGAGATTCAGTGATTCAGCAAATCGGACAACTCATGAGAGGATCCACTCTGGAGTGAAACCGTATCACTGCAACGCATGTGGGAAGCATTTCAGTCGTTCATCTGCTCTACACAATCATACAAAAAACAATCACTGTAAGTAGATCATCTTCAGCACTGAGGCCAATCAACAACTGGCTGAAGACCTGAACGAGTTCTCCCTCTAAACAAATAACTGCACCTCTAAAGACACAATAGAAGACACTACAGTCATTTTTCTCATCCAGGACGGTGATAAGTCACAGACAGGAGGTTGAGCAGCTGGCTGTCTGGTGCAGTCACAACATCCCGGCACTGAAAACGGTCAAAACTGGAGAGATGATTGTGGACTTCAGGAGAAACACACCTGCACTCCTCCATCTCACCATCATGAACAGCACTGTGGCTGCAGTGCAGTCTTTCAAGTTCCTAGGTACCACCATCTCCCAGGACTTGAAGTGGACATTCACATTGACTCTTTTGTGAGAAAGGCGCAGCAGAGAATGTCCTTCTTTCATCAGCTGAAAAATGTTCAACCTGCCACAGGCACAGATGACACAGTGGTACTCAGCTGTTATTGAGTCACTTCTGTGCTCTTCTATAACTGTCTGGTTTGGGTCAGCCAGCAAGTCAGATATTGGAAGACTGCAACAGACTGTTAAGACAGCAGAAAGGATCATTGGTGTGCATCTGGCCAACCTTCAGGACTTGTGCAACTCCAGAGTGAAGAAACGGGCAGGAAGCATCATCACAGACCCCTCTCACCCTGGACACAACCTGTTTGCACTTCTCCCCTCAAGCAGTCACTACAAATCTCTGAGCACTAGAACATCTAGGCCAGGGGTGCTCAACCCTGTTCCTGGAGATCAACCTTCCTGCAGAGTTCAGCTCCAACCCTGATTAAACACACCTGAACCAACTAATTAGGATCTGAAGGAGCACATGACAATTACAGACAGGTGTTTTTGATCAGGGTTGGAACTAAACTCTGCAGGAAGGTCAATCTCCAGGAACAGGGTTGGGGACCCCTTTTCTAGGCATAAAAACAGTTTTTCTCCCCCATGCCATCTCCAGCTTAAGCGACTAACACAGACATCCTTACCTGTGTTCTGTAAATCATTTCTGTAATTCATTCTCCATCTCTAATCCATCTCTTTTTCAAGTATTATGTAAATACATACACATATCTTTTTATTTATACAGCTGTATGATAATTGTACATAAATCTTCTGTTCCAGAGTCATACACATTATTATTTATTAAGTCTTACTATTTAAATGTTTTCTGTTCTCATGTCAGATATGTATGCATATATGTACCAAGAGCACCTTAAAACACAACAAATTCCTTGTGTCTGCGCACACTTGATGAATAAAGCTAATTCTGATTCAGATCCAGCATTTTATATGTCTGATGCTGCATCCTCACGAAATAAAGCATAATAATGCATCAATCAATAAAACATCTTCATCTTAAAAACCAACAGATTTTATTATTTTAACATTTTTATTCTGCTTACTTATGAGTTTCATATTATGTTTTATTGTCTTATAATGCATATGTAACACGTGTAGTTTGCTTACTCTTTCATGAAGGAAAGCATATTTTTACAAATATTTTTTTTACAAACCATTCTTGTTGAGGAAGCTGAAGAAGAGACTGTAACACTTATTTTTAACCTTTTTCTTCAATGTTGTTTTTTAAAAAAAAGACAAATTATTCTTCCACTTAAAAATGTATTAAGAAAACACAGATGCAAGATATAAGGTCACATAGCTAACAATACGATACTTTCAGTAATTATTGATCACTTTTGCTTTGAGTAATTGACTGTTCGCAAAGACCTACCCACCCTTAGTTACTTGGGGTTTGTGTCTATAATATTTAGAAAATAATAATTAGAAAAAAAATTAAATCACATTCAGAAAAATAAACAGTAGTTTGATTTCAATCCATTAAAAATAAAATGGATTCTAATATAGAGTTTAAGTAGTCCATGTTACATCAGTGGTTCAACTTTAATTTTATGAAGCTATGAGAATACTTTCCGTGTGAAAAGAAAAATCACTGAAATCACTGGCTCTCCACTGACATGAATAGGATTGTGTTGCTTTGTCACTGCATCCCTTGTAATGTTAATGAGGCATTACCTTGCTACTACTAAATGTAACTTTGCTGTGTTTGATTCATTTTAGCATGTTTTTTGCACAATTAATTATAATTAAAATCACCTGCAAATAAACTACTCTCAGCAGGTGACATGTTCTTTTATGGGACAAATTTGACCAGCACATAGGTGCACCTTATTTGGGACCCACATGGATGTGTTCACCACTTAATTGCAATGGTAGATAAACGTTAATTGGGAAAATTCAATAGTATAATACACAGAGATAAAACATGCACATTTGAATTCATGCAGTACATTTATTTGTGTAGCAGTGAGTTACATGTGAACAAAACAAGAAACTAACTGTTCAGAGAGCTTAAACATATTTCACAGTTTTGTAACATTTTTGATCTTCCAACCCCTATCCAGAATGTTGATACCCTGACCATTTTCAAGCGACAGCTGAGTACTCATCTTTATTGTGAACAACAATGAAACAACTTTTTCTCTTTCCTTTAATCTTTGCCTGTCTAGCTTGTATCTATTTTAACAATCCCAGTATGAATTAATATGTGAGTCTCAAGGTATCTTTTACGTGTGAAAGATTTTCCACACTGAGAGCAGCTGAAAGGCTTTTCTGAAGAGTGAGTTACCAAATGATCTTTAAGGTGTCCTTTGTGTGTAAAACACTTTCCACACTGAGAGCAGCTGAAAGGCTTTATTCCAGTGTGAATTAACATGTGATTCTTAAGGTTCGTTTTACGTGTGAAACTGTTTCCACACTGGGAGCAGCTGAAAGGCTTTTCTGAAGTGTGAGTTAGCAAGTGATCCTTAAGTTGCCTTTTATTTGTATAGCTCTTTCCACACTGAGAGCAGGTAAAAGGCTTTATTCCAGCATGAATTAACATGTGAGTCTTAAGGCTTCCTTTACGCGTGAAAGAGCTTCCACACTGAGAGCAGACGAATGGCTTTTCTGAAGTGTGAGTTACCAAATGATCCTTAAGGTGTATTTTCTTTGTAAAACTCTTTCCACACTGAGAGCAGCTGAAAGCCTTTATTCCAGCATGAATTAACATGTGATTCTTAAGGTTTGAATTACGTGTGAAAGTGTTTCCACACTGAAAACAGCTGAAAGGCTTTTCTGAAGTGTGATTTACCAAATGATCCTTAAGTTGCCTTTTCCTGGTAAAACTCTTTCCACACTGAGAGCAGGTAAAAGGCTTTATTCCAGCGTGAATTAACATGTGATTCTTCAGGTTTTCGTTACATGTGAAAGTGTTTCCACATTGAGAGCAGCTGAAAGGCTTTTCCCCTCTATGCATTCTCATGTGTTTCATAAGGCTTTTTTTATGTTTGTAAGTGTTTTCACACTGAGAGCAGCTGAAAGGCTTTTCCCCACTATGAATTCTCATGTGTTTCATAAGGCTTCTTTTCTGTTTGAAAGTGTGTCCACACTGAGAGCAGCTTAAAGGCCTTTTGACTTCTGTTTTTTGATTGCTGCAACTCACTGATTGTTCTCCATTGACATCATGATCTTTCAGACACTGATGTTTCTCCTCCACCTCATTCAAATCTTGTCTTTCTTCTTTCACTTTTATCATGCCTAAAATGAATAAATGAGAATCATTTGGGACATTTGGAAAAAGAAAAACATTGATTGAAAACAACCAATGATTATTTTGATAACTGATTAACCATTATTAGAATGATTAATCAACTAATTGTTGATTATTCTGGTTCGAAGTAAACCAGTGGGACGTGACACTCATTCATTCGACAGTTGACAGTAGTGTTTGGCAAATGAAGCCTCCTGAAGAACTGAGACTTTCCTCTGACTGTTTTGTGAATAGATTAAGCTTCGAGAGTGTCGAAAACAGCGTCAGTTTTTTACTGACCATCTGGTGGTCAGTAAAAAACATTCACAACATCGACTCATGTTACATGCACAAATGAAAGCCTAACAGTGTGTTTTTTGTTGAACTTCTGTCTCTGATAAATTAATTTATCCATTAAACTGTGGCATTAAATGCCAGTGCGAATAACTATACGAGGTAATGATATGAGAATTATGTACACATATATGAATTGCATATGGCAAATATTTACATTTCCTGAAATCATTTGTATTTTTCATATTACTTGTATGACTGGGTATTTAAAATGCTATTAAACAAGTCTGAATAAGTAAAATCTGGGGGTTTGAAACTTCGAACATTCCGACACGCAAAGTGAATCGCGGACAAAAAGTGAAGCTTCATTTGTAACTGGTTTCGTGCCTCGAATCGAGCTTAACACAAGCTCCGATGCTTCGGGTCAATTTCACATCACTAGTTGACAGTCTTTAAAGATTTAGCTATCCAAACTTGCTAGCGATGTGGGAACACAACTTCAAACAGCACCGTAACGACATCTCTCATAATAGTTTGCAGCTTTACAAAGCAATCAATGATCCTAAAAACACTTAACCTTCAACATTTCATAAGAACTTTAAAACATGGATTTAAGAATTTTTCATAATAGTTAAGGTCTTATTTTTTACATTTAAGGACCTGTGAGCACCCTGTTGTTTAAAGCTTTGAAAGTCTAACGTACTACAAACAGTCCTTAAATATAACGTTAATTGAAAAAATAAACACCAACCTCCATGTTCCTCGTGTTTTATTCCCCAGGTTTCTGGTTCCTCGTGTTTTATTCTCCAGGGTTCTGGTTCACTCGTGTCCTCTTCACTTTCTTCTTTAACAAACACCATCTTCACAGCAGCAGATCTCAGTTCAGCTGATTCTCCAGATATTCCTGCTTGCTTCAAAACTTAGCCACGACCATGAGGATGAGAATTTCACAGGTATTTACTGACCCGATTCAAAAATTGTATTATTCTATTCACAGACAGTACTTTTCTAATAGTTTGTATTAAGCCAGCATCACGATAAAACAACAGAGAGCGCAGTGAAACCAATCTTCTTCTTCTGAGGTTTAATGGTATTTGGCAAACAGTCGCTTGTGTTTTAGCGCCACCGGCTAGTCTGGAGTGTGAAGCGTCAGAAGGAGGGAAATAACACGGGGAAGATACGGAGAAAATTACTTAGTGCGTGTACAAGGTGCACTGAATTTTCCTTTAAAGAAGCCGATCTGCACAAATAAATGAAAATAATTAAAAAATATAGACTATGGGATCAACATCAACAGTCTTCGTGAGTAAGGATTAGAAGAGAAAAATGAGAGTTAAATATTTCATTGAAAATCACATTGAAGTTCCCCTAATGGTAATGCTAATTCCCCTAACAGCTGGTTTAATGATCAAAATAATTATATTTATCATAAAAAAAACACTATTTATCTACACAAGGTGTTTTTTTCCCCCTAAAGTACACAAACCCTTTTTTCTTCTTCATTTTAAAGGACACTCAAACCTCAATCTTATCAGTTTTCTGTGATGCAATTTATTAAACAATGGAATAAATAATGGACCACAATTCATTTAAAGGGCACCTATTTTGCAAAATCCCCTTTTACATAGTATCTATAGCAGTACATGTATTCTAGAACTACTGTATACAAGTATAAAATTAAGTATAAATATATAAAAAAAAATCTACAGTTGACTATTTAAAATTCTAATAGATACAGGTATAAATGAATTCTTATAGCGCTAACTTCTACATAATGTAACATAATATAACGCTTCCATAATGGCTGTATTTGACATGTTAAAAAACTTTGAAACACTTACTTTTGCTTGCGTGTTCTTAAAAACCAATGATTCATAAATAGACTGAAGTGATTACTATTTAAATGCTTTTGGTTCTCATGTAAGATATGTATGTACGTACCAGGAGAACCTTAAAAAAACACAACAAATTCCTGGTGTGTCTGCGCACACTTGGCGAATAAAGCTAATTCTGATATACTCTCTTACATCTATAACTTATATATCAACTTTATCAAGACATACAAGCTGCGATTTTGATTGATTGAACTGAAAGATTGCCATAAGCCTGCATAGTTTAAAGAGGACTGAAGATGAGAGATCCAGAACCTTACAAAATCAAACACACTGAAGATACTGAAAAACAAACAGATTGATGTTTATTATTCATTATTGAGGCTGTCAGATAAGTTTTAATTTAACAAGTTTGTTTTACTTTGAGTAAATTACTTTATAAGTTATTAACTTATTAGTTATAAGTTATTAACTGTCTGAGACTTGGCCCAGTTGTGGCACATGTGTGGACCCTGTCTTTAATTCCGATTAGAGCCACTCCAGTTGGTTAGTTTAGGCTACATTTTATCATTGTCACATTTACATAGCCTATTTACATCCTGCAACGTTGTGTGATATTCAGTTAAATATTTGACTTAATAATTTGCTCGTTTTTCTCCTAATCCTCAATCACGAAGACTGATGATGCTGTTCAAATGCCATGCGAGTCTACAATTTTAATTCTTTTTTAAAAGAAAAAAAGAAAAAGATGAAGAAGAAGAAGAAGAAGAAGACGACGACGAAACAGCGCACCTCACACACGTACTAATTTACCATGTATTATTTCCCTCCTCTCGCCGCTTCACACTCCAGTCCAGCGGGTGGCGCTAAAATACATATTTCTGTTTGCCAAACACCATTAAACCTCAGAGGAAGGATTTTAGTTTCACCATGATCTGTTGTTTTGTCGTGATGCTCTCTTAAAACAAACTGTTTGAAATGTTGTTTCTATAAATGGAAAAATGCCGTTTTTGAATCAGGTCAGTAAATACCTGTAATATTCTCATCCTCACAGTCGTGATTAAGTTTTCAAGCAAGCAGAAATATCTGGAGGAGCATCAGCTGAACTGAGATCTGCTCCTGTGAAGATGGTGTTTGTTAAAGAGGAGAGTGATGAGTACACAAGTGAACCAGAACCTTGGAGAATAAAACAAGAGGAACTAGAACCCTTGGAAATAAAACAAGAGGAACCAGAACCCTTGGAAATAAAACAAGAGGAACCAGAACCCTTGGAAATAAAACAGGAGGAACCAGAACCCTGGAGAATAAAACAGGAGGAACCAGAACCTTTGGGAATAAAACAGGAGGAACAAGGAGGTTGGTGTTTATTCTTCATTAATCTTTAATGACTGTTTGTGGTACATTAGGCATATGTTACATTATTACAAAGCATTAACCCTTTGGGATCTGAGGGGGTTTTGGGGCTCTGGAGAAGTTTTGACATGTCACTGAAATAAGGCCATAAAACACATACAGAACAATTGTTCACAAGACTTTTGAGAACTGGATATGGTAGACTAGAGTTTTTCCTACAAAATTATGTGAATGTCATTATGCTGTTGCAACAATATGATGATGTTATGATAAATTCATTTTGACGAATGTGCATAACCAAACAGTTGAACTGACTTCCATAGTATTTTTTCTTACTGGGTCATTCTGTGTCAAATCAACCAGAGGTCCCAGGCTCAAATTTTTGATTTTGCTAATATTTTTTTCTGAAGAAAGATTGACATGTACAGTGATGAAACCCAAAATATTAAATGACATTAGGGCTGCTCCATAAATCGCATGCGATTGTCAGGCATGTTTAGTCAGTAAAGCCGGTTCTGTGATTAGTAGTAAATCTCCATCAGGTGCGTTCAGCTGGAGGAGCAATTAATACACAGAGCCGTAAATCACTGACAAGCTATGCAAAATCGCGCGCATAATCGAATGCGTTTCATCTGCGATTATGACCGCGATTTTGCGTTGCTTGTCTGTGATTCACTGCGCTCCAGCTAAGCGCACGTGATGGAGAATTACTACTAATCACATAACTGGCTTTACTGACTAAACGCGCATGATAATCGATTTTGATGAATATTTACTGAGTAATACACTATTTTGTAGAGGGAGGTCAAAATGGCAATTTTAACCATAGATTCAGAGTCAAGAGTCAAGAGTCAAGGGGGAGACAGGCTTGGGTCGGAGTCTGGCAAAGAATTTTGATAAGTCTGTCAGACAAGGGCCGGGCTAGAGCCTTGATTTGAGGCCTGAGCAGGGCTCTACCCAGCACTACCGAATCTGCTTCTGGTGCCTTCATCTGTAGAACTTCGTAGCGCTGCTCTCAAATATTAGTCTGGAACCCTGCACTGTTACATCAGGGTTCACTTTTATGTTCACATTTCTCAGCTTGACTAAAAAGTTCCTAAAAATTAATCCTTTTTACTTTTATTTCAGAGTTAATTGATGAAGAAGTTGACAGTGAAGAATTAAGTGAAGTTGAGGAGAAAGATCATGTCAAAACTGGAGAAAAACCTTTGAATTGCTCTCAAACCAAACAGAAAGATTTAAAGAAACACTTAAAAGTTCATACAAAGGAGAAGCCACATTCATGCCATTTGTGTGGTAACAGTTTTTTGTGTCTGGAACATTTGAAAGAACATCAGAAGATACATACTGCTGTGGGAGAGTACATGTGCTTTGAGTGTGAAAAGACTTTTATTTCAGCTAAACATTTGAAACTGCATGAGAGGATCCACACTGGAGAAAAGCCTTATAAATGTTCACACTGTGACAAGAGATTCAGTCAGTCAGCACATGTGAAAACACATGAGAGGATCCACACTGGAGAGAAACCTTATACGTGTTCACGCTGTGACAAGAAATTCAGTCATTCAACACATCTGAAAACACATGAGATGATCCACACTGGAGAGAAACCTTATAAGTGTCCACACTGTGACAAGAGATTTAGTCGGACAGCACATCTGAAAACACATGAGATGATCCACACTGGAGAAAAACCTTATAAGTGTTCACATTGTGACAAGAGATTCACTCGGTCAACACATCTGAAGACACACGAGATGATCCACACTGGAGAGAAACCTTATAAGTGTCCACAGTGTGACAAGAGATTCAATCAATCAGGAGACCTAAAAGCACATAAGAGGATCCACACTGGAGAGAAACCTTATAAGTGTTCTCACTGCGACAAAAGATTCAATCAGTCAGGAGACCTGAAAGCACACGAGAGGATCCACACTGGAGAGAAACCTTATAAGTGTTCTCACTGTGACAAGAGATTCAATCAGTCAACACATCTGAAAACACATGAGAGAATCCACACTGGAGAGAAACCTTATAAGTGTTCACACTGTGATGAGAGATTCAGTCAGTCAGTACATCTGAAAACACATGAGAGGATCCACACTAGAAAATAACTGTATCACTGTACAGCATGTGGGAAGTGTTTCAATCGTTCATCTGCTCCACACAGTCATACAAAAAACGTTTAGATGCGTTTAGCTGTCTATGTATATATTTTGTATCTTATTGGCGCTTCATGAGAAAGATCCTTTTCTTGTTGTTGTGTTGGGTTTGTATACAGCATGCAGGGTTTATGAACATGCTGCAAGTTGTTTTCTCCATTTTAAGTATGTCTCTGTGGCAGAATTACAGATCCACATACTGGTCTGGCATGTAAATGTATACTCTACATGTAAGTCACTTAATAAAAACCGATCCAGCGCTTTCAGCGGTAAGGGAAGTCTGAGAAAATGAAACGTTTCTGATTGGCCACTGTGTTCCTGTTTGTTTATTTTTAGAGTTATCTTGAATTTGGACTCATGTGTTATAATACCAACTTTATAAACACACACAGTCTAGGCTTTTTTAGTTCCCCACACACCACAACGAATTCTTTAAATTTAACCGTATGCAGAACAATCAAGATTAAAAACAAAACAAAACAAACTATAACGCATTTATTTCTAATGAATACATATAATATAATGCAGTATATTAGATAACAACAGGCCTAGCGATAAACAAGCCAAATTAAATAATTTAAAGCGAAACTAAAAGTATAGGCTGATAACGCTCTCATTCAGCACAAATCCAAATGTTTCCATATTCGCAATACATTTGAAGCTAAACCATTATTTACTAAATTAACTTCTCAATATTGATCGGAAGTGTGGCGGTGGAGTGAACCGGTGCTCACGTTGTACGGCACAGACCAGGCTATAATACAGACCATTTAAGTGTAACTTTTTACCTGTTTGGGTGATTCTGTGTTTTATTTTAATAATGAACAGGCTGTCTGTTATGAATGTGAGGCGCCAGCCCGATCAAATGGCTGAAATATAAAAACTCTCTTCCATACAGAGACATGCCATGTGCGAGTTATTATTTTTCATGTTTAAAATACGAGAATGCAATTTTTTCATGAATATCCAAACGACTGCAAATGTGACATTGGTTTTATATAACAGTTCAACTAAAAAAGTAATATTGTGTACATTCATAAACACAATATTGTCAATATTGTTTGTTATATTTTACAAATAAATAACAATAGTTCCAACCGAATCCGCAATAGAATTTTGCCTCTATACGTAAAAAAAAAAAACACCTGTAAATCAATTTAAGGGGGCAAATTTTGTAATGGAAAAGGTGACTGCGGTCTAAGTGGGATACTCAGAAGAATGTTAAATGCTCTAGAAGGGAACGCCACTGCAAAAAGTTTGAGAACCACTGGCTTATTGGATTACTGCATTGATTGCATGTAGTATATTTTTAATAAAATATAAAATGTTGGCTTTTTATATCACTGTCTTATATAAGCCACGTTAAGCGCAATTTCCTATGGGGAAATTCAGCTCATATTCTGGACTCATCTTCTTGCATGTACACAAAATTTCTATTGCATTTTTGGTCTTTTTTATTATCACCATCTTCATTAAGCCGCGTTTTCTTTATCGGAGGAAAATGCTTAACATTCAATTTAGCGCTTTCTGTTCATAGTCGGGGCTTACCTGTTTTCCGCTATTTAAAATGTATTAAACTGTATACCGAATTCGGCCTTTCTATTCCACTGTATTAGTCCATTGATTAAGCGTCTTCTTTCTGCTATTCTGCTTGTCTGTTTGCTTTATTAATAAGACGTGTACTGAATTTGGTCCTCCAGTGTTTTACATTAAGCGTTTTAGAATGTACCAAAACCGTGCCTTGATAAGACTGTATTTCTTTATAGTTGAG
This sequence comes from Labeo calbasu, assembly GCA_019740295.1. Taxonomy (NCBI): domain Eukaryota; kingdom Metazoa; phylum Chordata; class Actinopteri; order Cypriniformes; family Cyprinidae; genus Labeo; species Labeo calbasu. The sequence continues at coordinate 31,230 of JAHKKF010515557.1, forward strand.
TCCAAGTTCAAAATAAAACTAAATGAACCACGACAAGCTGTAAAGTAAACAGGAAGTGTTTGTCAGAATTAACTGGTTTTGCAAGATAACGCAATCTACGAGGAAACGCAAAAAATAAATAAATAAATAAATAATTAAATAAATACATACATACATACATACATACATACATACATACATACATAACATTTTACCTCCCACCCCGATTTTTTCCACAAGCATGTCCCTTCCGGGGCTCCTTGAGGTGTCCTTTCTGTGTAAAATTATTTCCACACGTGTACAGTTGAAAGACTTTATGAATTCACATTAGGAATGGGCATTTACCAAAAATAAATAAATATTGCATTCGAATATTTGGGCTCATAAAAAAACGAATATTTGAATATTCGTTTATTTAAATGAGGTTTAATGAGAGATTTTTCTTTATTTATCAAGTTTTTGTCACGATTTCTGAACAAGCTTATGATTAGCGGTTATACACAACAATGTTCTACAACAACACTGCGTTATATCTCAAGGTTTTATTTTGACTGTAAACATGTGTAAACAAAAACAACAACAACAACAAATACATATAAAAACAAAAGCATCCAAACTCAAGCGGAGCAAACGGAAAAATCAAGCAGACCTTGCCAATTACAGTACAGAAGGTACACACAAGTCGGCCTATATTTATCCTGTTTACAACATTTCACGTCAAAAACAATAATATCCACATGCTCCAGCGAAAGAATATTCCTCAGTCTGACAACAATAATAAAGCGCGAATGTTCCGACTATTTGTGCACACCCCTAATTAACATGTGCTTCTTAAGGTTTGCTTTACCTGTGTAAGTATTTCCACAGTGAGAGCAGCTGAAAGGTTTTTCTGAAGAGTGAGTTACCAAATGATTCTTAAGGTCTCCTATTTTCTATGTTTTCTCCACTGACATCATGATCGTTCTGACACTGATATTTCTCCTCCACCTCATTCAGATCTTGTTTTTCTTCTTTCAGTTTCTTCAGGCCTAAAATGAAGACATTAAAGTGATGAAAATCAATTGGGACATTCGAAAAATAAAAGGAAAACATTTGAAACAACGAAACCGTTGTCAAAACCGTCCCTGTTCAGACGTATCTATGAAAACGACTAAAACGCTGCATTATGCTGACAGGTCAGTAACTGGCGATGTCACTTTGTAAAGAGACACTACACATCTATAGACTGAACCTAATACAAATTACTGCTGTCTACAGGGAGTCTGCAGGTATCAGCACTTCAGATATAATACATAAATATAATATAAAGGGGTCATGACCTGATTATTATTATTATTATTATTATTATTATTATTATTATTATTATAAGATGTTTCCGGTCCCTATAATATTTTTACATAGAAATAAATTATGATTTTAGTCTCTGATTTGAACGCTCTGTTTGAAGGGGCGTGTCTGCTGCGAGACCTCAATGTAAACGCCCACTGCTGTGACTGGCTAACATCATTGCATATGAAGTATTACATGCGGAACAGTCTCAAATAAATGTACAATGTTTTTACAATTACAGCTGTCATGAAAAAGTGTTAAATATAGTGTTACATGTAGATCTACTCTTTTAAGTATTACATTTGATCACTGGCTTGATTTACTGTCACACAAAAAAAACATAAAATTATTTTGAGAAAGAAAACCTGATTGAACTTGAATAATTACACAGAAAGCACAGGCATTAGAATAAACAAGGTTACGTCTATTTTGTGACAATGCTGTCAGGTTTACATCTTAAAGCAAAAGTCTGTTTGCAAAACTGTTACTGATTTACCAAAGAATCCACAGTGAAATGTAACTTACAGAACAAGCAAACATTCACATGGTTAAAAATAACCACAGTCCAAGCGACTTGACTTCAAATAACGTAAAAACAAAATGAATGTGTATTTTCAGTCTTTCATACTCCGAGTTCAACACAGTATTATGAATATTTCAGGTATTTATTGAGCTGATTTAAAAACCGTATTTTTCTATTTACAGAAAGTACATTTCTAACAGTTTGTATTAAAGCAGCATCCCAACAAAATAACAGAGAGCGCGGTGAAAATAAATTTCTTCCCCTGAGGTTTAATGGTGTTTGGCAAACAAACGTAAGTGTTTTAGCGCCACCCACTGGACTGGAGTATGAAGCGGCGAGAGAAGAGAAATAATATGAGAAAAATACTTCGCGAGTGCAAAACTTCACTTGCTCAACTTCAACACTATTAGCAAAAACAAATAATAATGTGGCTACATACCCTGAGATAAAAAAAAAATAAATTAATTAAATGAAAACACAAACATGAACATAAGCAGATTTATTTTAGAGAAAAAATGGTCTGTCTCAATTATAAAAAGAACAAGAATGTTAATAAAACATGATGCCTGATCGCACAGACATAAAAAAGTTCAATATTTGACTAATAAATACTCAAACATGAAATATTTACAATTATTAAAAAACATGCCATATTTACATAAAAACTATGCAGACCATTAATTAAAGTATAACCCAGAGTGCAGGATAAATGTTGAAGAGTCTGTGTCTCATAACTGCGTCTGTGAAACAGCAGAATCTGGTGCATTTCAGGAGTCTCTGCTGTGTTCTGTGAGCAAAACATGACATTGTTATATGCAATAAAATTAATAACATTGTTTAGTATTGAGTGTCCCCAACTAAGCAAGTCAAAGGCAACAGAGGCAAAGAACCCGAACTCCATCAGGAGAAACCAGGCTCAGTCGGGGGCCAGTTCTCTCGCCAACAAACGAACAAGGAGTCATTAGCCGCCTTTCTATTGTCGGGCCAGTGTGAGCCAGTGCTTTGAAATTGAGCCAGGCAGGACCAACAGCCTCAGAATTTTTACTGTTTTAATTATTATGATTATTATTATAGAACATGTAAACTACATTACTAAAACAGGCACCGAAGACAGAAGCTCCGAAGAAAATAAACATATAAAAGACATTCTGACATCCTGACTGCTTTTGTCATACTCAGAATTCCTTTAAAAAATTAAAATTCCTATGATTTTCTTACACAGCTATTTTACTTAAAAAATATCATAGCCATGTAAAGAAATTGACTAAAGATAAGCCAGATCGTGAACATTTTATAAAATAAATTAAACAATATGGTACTACTTTGCACAATATTAGAAACAGAGAAGTTAAAAAGACTTATAAAGCACCATGTCACTTTAATTTGGTTAAATGTTTATTTTTATGCACAAATATTCACATAAGTGCATTAAAAGAGCTGTTGTGGCAAAAATCTTTGCTTGAGGCTCTCGGTCAATAAAGACAAACTGCGCAATTGCGTTTTAAGGTTTATTTCTTGCAAGAAAGGTTCACAGTCAAACAGATACAGCACCCTGCTGAGTGTGACAAAGGAGGGAGTTATCGTCTCCGCTTTATATCTCTTTGCACACCCAAGGTTACAAACTAAAAACAGCCGTTGCTGTCATATAAGGAAGGAAACCTGCAAAAACAACTCTATAGATCATCCCTTCTAGCCATTCTCTGCTCATATATTAAGTTTACCTTAATCCCCCCAGGTCACCCCGTGGCGCCGTGGAGTCCACGGTCACTCTCTGCACGGCCCAGGGACCCCCTTTTACAGGGGAGTCAGGTCACCACCTGTTGTTTTTCCCATACCT
>JAHKKF010515558.1:0-11790 GCA_019740295.1 Labeo calbasu
TTTTATTTTATTTGTTTTGTTTGTTTGTTTCATTTTGTTTCATTTTGTTTTTTGTTTAGTTTTGTTTTTTGTTTGCTCCCCAAGGCTGAAATTATTTGTTCAAAAATACTGTAAAAATGGCTAAATATTATTATAATTTAAAACAGCTGTTTTCTATGGGAATATCTGTAAAATGTAATTAATATTTTTAAATTTTGCTGTCCAATATTTTGTGGAAACCTTGATATATTTTTATTTTTAAAAATTAATAGAAAGTTCAAAAGAACAGCATTTATTTTTAACATTATAAAAGTCTTTACTGTCACTTTTGATCAGTTTAATGTGTCCTTGATAAATAAAAGTAGTAATTTCTTTAAATAAATAAATTCTTGCCACCCCCAAACTTTAAACCATTGTATTATATTATATTATAATATATTACATTATATTATATTGTATTATATTATATTATTTTATATTTAATTCTGTGCAACGACTAATCGTTATTAACTGCATCCAAAATAAAAGTTTTTGTTAACATATATGTACAAAATAAATACACACACAAACAGTATATATTTGAAAAATATTGACATGTATTTACATGTATGTATTTTTATAGATATAATTATTATTATATATAAATATATTTAATATGTAAACATAACATATTTTTCCTTAATATATCCATGCGTGAGTGTGTATTTTTATATACATAATAAATATACACAGTACACACACATATATTTTGTAAGCAAAAACATTTACTTTGGCTGCAATTAATTGTTGCACAACACAAATAATATTATATTACGTTATTAAAAGCAGCTTGGATAAACACGCATACATCCATATACCCTTGTAATGCAATTCTTCACTTCAGTTCCTGTCTGAACGCTCTCCAAAATCTGACATGAGGAATGCAGGTTTGTGTGTGTGTGTGTGTGTGTGTTTAACCAGCTCTTGTTCTCTGTGTTGTTCAGGGTCCGGTGGGACTGATTGGAACAACCGGAGGAATCGGACAACCTGGAGAAAAGGTAAAAACCGAGACGGAGTTTGTATCATGAACCATATTTATTCAATATTATTAGATTTGTGCTTGAAAATCTCTTAGTGAAACATGACAGTGTAGCGTGAAACCTGATTTTAGATTGAAAACATTCTCATGGCATGATTGTGTTTGTGATTTAATTGTGTGTGTTCAGGGCGATCGAGGTCCTCCTGGTCCTTTGGGTCCTCCAGGAGAGAAAGGTTCAATAGTAAGAACTTACTTTCACATTAACAAACATATTAAAATACACTGCACTGCAAGAAAACATGTTCTTACTCAGTACTTTTTTCTTGTTTCCAGTAGAATTTCTTAAATGAAGACATATTTACTTAAGAAGCAAACAGATTTATGATATTAAGTAGAACTGTGCACCGATTAATCGTGATTAATTGCATCTAAAATAAGAGTTTTTGTTTACAAAATATATGTGTGTATACTATGTATAGTTAATATAGATATTGACCATATAGATATATAAATACACACACATGCATGGATATAATATTGATTATATCAATAAAAATATATACATGTAAACATTTTCAAAATATATACTGTATGTATTTATATATACATAATAAATATACACAGTGTACACACATATATTATGTAAATAAAAACTTTTATTTTGGATGTGATTAATCGCGATTAATCGTTGCACAGCATTAATATTAAGTCTTATTTTATGAAAAATGTGTAAAAATTAAGTGTGTTTTTGCTTAAAACAAGAAAACATTTCTGTCAGTGGGGTTATAAAAATAAACTTCATTTAAAAGCCAAAAAATTATATTATGTATAAAAAATATTTTTCTGACCTTAAAAGACTTGTTGTCTTATTTCATGTATTTGTATATTAAATGGATGTTGTAACATTTTAAATGTATTTATTCTTTTTGATTTATTCTTTTGATTTAATGCACCATTACTGACCCCAGATTTTTTAGTGTTTTTATTTTATTTTATTTTATTTTATTATCTGTCTTGATTTAAGATATTTGTACTGAAAAACAAGACAAGTGCTAAGGAAGAACATTACTAATAATTATAAAATATACTTTTGTGCGATGCAAAATGTGCGTGAATCATTTGTGAACATGAGTAGGAAAGATTTCTGTATAAATCATTTATAAAAAGTTAGTCTAATCTGAATCTGTTCACTAGTTAGTGTGTTTATGGTGTTAATTCTGTGTCTCTTTGTTTGTTTAAGGGGTATCCGGGTCTTCCAGGAGGTCCTGGAGATTTCGGCCCGCAAGGTCCACCAGTAAGTTTACCCATGATTCTTTGCAGTTCGAGATTCAAATTTCTTCTAAAATAACGCTTATTATTTAGCATTACAATAAATTGCTGCAGTGATGGCGTATTTTTGTAGGCCAAAACCTAGATGTTCATATCACCCTGGTTCCCTCGACAAAAAAACAGTGGGATTTTTCCACTGGCTTTAGGATGATTGCAGAAAATAAGCTCTGTGACCAACGAAAGTTTATAAATCTCACATGTTTTGTTCATTATGATTATCGTTACAACTTTTAAACTTTTAAAAAATAAACATAGGCTATAAACAAAGTCCCATTTTGTTAGCAACTGCCTTTTTCAAGACAAGTAAATGCTTTAAAAAATCAGTAATAAAACCAGAATAAAATGATTTCATACCTTATTTGAGGCATTTAAGCAAAAACCCAATCAGAAAACCCACTCAGTTCAGGATGATGGAAGCAGAGGTGCTAAAATGCGACTCGTTTCTGGCGTTTAGCCTACAAAAATGTCTTATTTTGATATTTTATTCTGTGTTGGTGTTTGAATGTCAGTTTTTAAAGTGCCATGGTGTTATTTAGGCTCGTGTGAAGTACGTTTCTGATCTTCAGGGATGTAGAACTGATTTTTGGGGTGAAAAATTGAGGTTGAGAGAAACTTTTCACTTGAAAGTTGGAGTTTTACTTTGTCTCTTTCTGTCCGTTTTTTTTTCACAAGGGTCCACAAGGGCCGAGAGGGGCAGCAGGCGTTCCCGGGCCGAAAGGACGAAGGGTAAGACGACTAAGGAGAGAAATTAGTGCTTTTTTGAGTTGCTAGTGATGACAGTGCGTCTGGAACAAAGCAGACTGGAAGCTGAACTGGAGTAGAGACATTTGATTGGTGGAAAACTTTGATTGACAGCAGATTTGACCTATGAGCTCATTTCGGGTGAATGTTACCTTGAATAATCAGGTAGTCCAACTCGGGTTTAAAAGAGAAGTAGAAAAAAAAATTACTTGCTTAAAATAAATGAATTTTTTAAGACCAATAATATTTTGTTGGTTTGTGGATGTATTTTTTATGACAATTTTTTTATGGCAAAAAATGTTATTGGTCCTGAAAATGCTTGAGTCTAACACATTCATCTCTTCAGCAATCCGTGTGGCTACAAGGTTTGTTGTGTTTTCCTGATAGAGTGAATTGTTTATAGATAAACCACAGGGACCTCTAGTGGTCAAATTGAATATAACGTTCAAATGCACCTTACAGATACATTGGTAGTCTTTATTACAAGCTTATGAGTAGCTAAAATATGAATATTTTTATATTTAATTTTATCATTTTTATAGTACTATACTTTTGATATTTTAAATTAGACTTTATTTTGATATTTTCTGCATTTTAAGTGCAGTTGAAATTTTTATTTTTGTCACATTTAGTAGTTTTTTATTTGTTTTTTTTAATGCTGTAAATGAAACAAAGATAATTAAAGTATATATTTTTAAAAAAAATTCTACCTCAATTTAACGTTTACTTCAATGTGTTACTTGGAGTTACTACAGTTATTTTTTCAGTGCGTGTAGTTTTAGTTTTTAGTTTTTTATATGGTACTTGAAATAAAATAAGATGTATATTTTGAAATATTTTATTTTCAGTAAAGAATTTTTTTTAGTTAACAAAAATAGCCCTAGTGCAAACTTTAAGAGTCACCTGATTATTAATTTTAAGGAAAATGTTTAATATATGCAATGATTTTTGGATTATTTAGACATTTTTTTTGGGCTAACTTCTAGTCTTTGTAGGGAAATTGAATGAATATTTGTTTATATTCATTGTTATTTGTATTATTTGTGTTTTTTATATTATTTGTGTTCTTATCTATATATATATTTTATTTTTATTTTAAACATTTAAAATGTTTAATGTATGTAAAAAAGAGGTTAGCTGTCTTAATAGTACAGTAGCAAAAACCAACTGGTTTAATTAATAACAGGTCACCGTGAGGGTAAATGTTTAAGGAAAACTCAATTACGTGCAGGAAAGCTTGACTAACATAATAAATGTTAATGAGAATGAGCTTGTTTGACGTAAGCCCTAATGAAACAGGATGAAGTCTGTCAGGGGCCACAGAAGCTGATGAAAAGAGGTTTGAGCTTCACGCCAAACTCTGCAATTAAGAGAACGGTCCCCTCCGTTCTGTTTATAGAAAACAGTGCAGATCTCATTTTAATGATGGTGAAGACGGGCGACTTAAAACCCCCTTGTGAAAACATGACAGACAGATCGCTTACACATCCTGAACAAAGCGCTCGAAGCTCCTGAGTCTCCGTTCATGAACCCAAAGTCAATAGACGAAACTCTCTAGCTCTGTGCTTCTGCTCCAAAACCCACTAAGCAATTGCATAGACAGCTTTTAACACTTTATAAACGTGTTCCAAATGCAGTAGCTGTTCAAAGTCATTATAGTAATTTTAAGATCCCTTATTTTGGCCAGTTTCGAAGGCAGCATTGCTCAGCAATCCCAGAATGCACTGTGTCCGAGCTGAGTCCAAGATTGTGAACAAAATGAGATAAATTTTGTTATAAATATCCTGTTAATTCATTTACTACTGAATAGTATACATTGAATTGAATTGTTTAATAATATGTGCGAATTGTGAATTTTTTTTTTTTTTTTTTTTTGTTACTGTTATTTATATACTATTGTATAGCATTGTAGGATTTATTTATATTTTGAATTGGCTTTTATTTTTATATTTTCAATTTTCATTTTAATTTCAGCTTAATTTTTAGTAGTTTTGTTTTTGTAATTATTTTTTATTTGTTTTCATTATTAATATTTATTTTTAGCTTTAATTTATTTCCACTTTTATTTATTCATTGTAGTTCAACTTATCTATTTCAATTAGTTTTCAGTGATTTTATTTTAAGTTTTAGTAATTTTGTTATGTGCTTTTGTCATTTTTATTAGTTTTTCAATATTGTTATGTAGCTTTAACTTATTTTTATTTTATTTTATTTTATTTTTTAGTTCTTCAACGCAAGATATTTTTCAGTAGTTTTAGTTAAAATTTTTCCATGTTGTTTTGCATGTTTGTCATTTTTATTAGTTTTCCGTAAATATTTCTATTTATCTTATTTTTTTAATTTTTGTAATATTGGTTCTTAAACTTATTTCAGTTAGTTGCCAATGCAACCTTTTTTTTTTTAAGTTTCTTTAAGTTTTTGTTTAGTGTTTTATGTTTAAGTTTAAGTTTTCATATCTATTTTACATTTTATTTTATGTTTTATATTTATAGAAATTAGTTTCTAATACAACATCTTCTAAGTTTAAGTTACTGTACACTTTGATGTAAGTTTAATAATACATTTCATAAGTTTTCTAATATATTTTCTATAAAATTTTTCTTTTGCCAGGTTACTTTACTTTGTCAGTGAAAATAATTTGTAAAAGTTTTAGTTTTAGTTCACAATAACGACAGTAACTTTAAACATATCACATACTAGCAGCATAATAAAACCAAACTATTAGAATTGATAGTTGCATCTTTTGTGGGCTTCAGTGGTCTATGTAGTGCGTTCCAAAATGGTCACTAATGAGAATGCAGGATGTTTATGTAGAAAATAGACAACAGACAGTGAAGTAGTGCATTAGTTTCAGTAACAGAATCTTTTTTTTTTTTGGTTTTGTTTGGCTTGTCCTTGATTCTCGGTGTGTTTGGTCTGGCGTGTGGTGTCTCTGCTCTGTTGGCTCATTGATCAACCAGCTGGACTGTTTATAAAGATGAACTTGATGTAATAAATCTCATAGATTTTGGGCTGTTTGTCTTTTCAAAACATGCTGTTTCAAACTAGTGTAAAGTTTCATCCAAACTGCCCTTTTAGGTTCATTTTATTGCATGTTATCCATTTGCGTCTGTAGATTTCAATTACAATACATATCTTAAAATGTTTTTTTCTCCACTTTAGCAGCACTTGCTTACACCAAAACTTAGAGTTTTATTCCTCTCCATATTCTGAAGGTTTTTACTGTAGGGTTTGTTCATATTTCATTCACCTGGTTTTATACAACAGTTTATTCCTAAAGACATAGTGAAAATGTATTTTTTTCTGTTGGTTGGCAGTATTTTCGGATTTATGGAGTGATAAAAACAGATATCCAAAATCCCTTCTATAAAAACTTTTAGCTCTAATAAGTCAACAAAATCAACCAAGAATTTCAAAACTGACTTTATCCAGTGTTCAGATTTATCTTCTGCAATTTTGTGCATATTTAATTAGATAATGCATTTTTTGCACGTTTAAACGTAAAACTTTAGAAAATTTCTAAAACACACAATTTTAGTAATTTTTAATGTGATCAATCAACCGGTAAGTATGGTAGTATAAATTCACCTGTGGTGTTTTTATCTTTTAGGGCCCGAGGGGACCTGACGGCCCTCCAGGAGAGTCGGGCCCTGAGGGCGTAAAGGTATCAGCGTCCCTACAGACACAAAACATACACACACATAGACTTTTATAATTACACAGGCATATAAACGTTAGACTGTTTTGTTGTAGGAAAGCATTGTGATGACATGCCCCTGAGTTGTACACCAGCTTCCTGTTTCAACAGGAAATAGATCACACAGGATAGAAAACTGCACTTTCATGGCCACTTTCACGCCACCACAAAACCCTAAGCAATTACATTGTGATTTGCATTACAAAGGTACTGAATGATCATGATGTGCAGACCCACGTCTCACATGCCTGACGGCTCGCCTGCTTTTGTTTTGCAGGGTGAAAAGGGATCGCCTGGGAAAAATGGAGATCCAGGATTCATCGTAAGCAACTCTAAACACTTTAAAATTCATTTAAATGTTTAAATTGAGATAAAATTGTCCCCAGAAGTTAGATGAATCTGACAGAATCTTCATTTGGCATGTCGTCAAGTGGAAAAGCTATTCACTAGTACATTTTGTGCTAGTCTAGTCAATACTACATAATGCGTGATGTAGATTTAACCCGCAGATGGTTTTGAGCTTGTTTTGGTTCAGAGGAGGTCAATGAGCTTCAGCTGAACTTTTTCGTGTTTGTTTGTGTGTTTGTAGGGTAAAGCTGGAGCTCCAGGGAAGAGAGGATCAGCAGGAACGCCTGTAAGTCTAGTTCTGTCTGTCAGACTAAAATCTGTGATGCTACTAAGTTAACTACTCAGCTTAAGCTGGTTTAATTACAGCGTTCCTGAGAACTGTTATTGTGTAATGCTGTTCTCACTAATTTAAGTCTAATTACTGACTGAGCTGTAGGATACTGGGAATTCAAAGAAGATAAAATATGTTACCAAAAGTATTATTTTTTCGTTAAAATAAATTAAATTATTTTCTTTAATTACTCAAAAGTATTAAAATAATCATATAAAAAAGTATGATATATTACCAAAATACTATTATATTTTAATTAATATTATTTTTTTTAAAATAGTAGAATATGTTGCCCAAAACACAGTTATTGTTGTTTAAATTAATAGTATTATTTTTTATACTTAAAAGTATTAAAATAATCATATTAAAATAGTAAAATATGTTGCCAAAATACAATTTTGTTTAAATAAATATTATTTTAATAAAAAGTTATTAAAATAATACTAAACTAGTAAAATATGTTGTCATAAATCATATTAATTTAGTTTAAATTCATATTATTTTCTTTTAATACTATTACTAAAATACTATTATTATTAATTCTCAAAAGTATTATTAATCATGTTAAAATAGTACAAAATGTAGCCAAAATACTACTAATAATAATCTTTTAATACACAGAAGTATCAAATTAACCATGTTGAAATAGCACTTTATGTTGCCAAAAATGCTATTATTTTTGTTTAAATTAATATTATTTTCTTTATTTCCAAAAAGTATTAAATTAATCAAGTTGAAATACTACAATATGTAGCCAAAAATACTATTATTTTTGTTCAATTAAATATTATTTTCTTTAAATACTCACAAGTATTAGTACAGTATATAGCCAAAAATACTATTACTTTTGTTTAAACAAATTTTTATAATTTTCTTTTAATACTCAAAAGTATTAAAATAGTGGTTAAGGAACCAGAATCATACAGTGGAGTCTCCCAGTGATTCCTGCTCTGCTTTGAGACGAATGAGTCGAGCGTCTGTGTTTTCCTGTAATAAAGTACAAGTGTGTTTCCTGTCAGGATGTGTGAAGTGTTTGTCGAAGCCTGAGGGGTTTTAGCGCTCTTGAGCTCACAGCATCCTCTAGTGGCTGATGCTGAACGTGTAGTTTTGGCAGCCGTGCTGTTTGGTGTTTTACAGGCTCATTAGAGCGCTGCGGATGCATTCGTAACTCAGAAGATTTATGACCGTAAACCGCAGGATTCCTGTGAACAGCTGCAGAAATGTGATGTGATCCAGTGACACACCTGTTTAATAACAGTCAGTCAAAACACTCGGATATGCAAATACTGTCAGCGATGATTGGTGAATGTTGGCAGATTGTTAGCAGCACATTCTACAGCAAAATACACGAATGTTCAAAAGATTAGGGTCAATGAGTTTTATGTTTTTAAAAATAACTTTTCTACTCACCTAGGCTGCATTTATTTGATCAAAAACACAGTAAAATGATGACACATTATTACAATTTAAAATATGTTTTCTATGTGAATATATTGTAAAATGTAATTTATTTCTGTGATCAAAGCTGAATTTTTGGCATCATTACAGTCTTCAGTATCACATGATCCTTTAAAAATAATATTATTTTTACCTAAATAATACTATTTTTCCATTTTAATAAAAGGTATTAAAATAAAATGGTAAAATTCTACCAAAAATGACACTTGTTGTTAAAACAGTGCTGTTTCTATTAAAATGATCTCTCTTTTTTTGTCAAAAAAGATTTTTTTTGTTTAAATAATTACTATTTATTATTAACAGAGTAAAATATTTTGCCAAAATAATTAATAAAATTAATAAAATATTTGTCAACAATATTTAAAAAAATATACTATTAATTTATTTTAATACTCAAAAATATTTAAGTAACTGTATTAAAATAGATAAAAGCTTTTTTTCCCCTAAAATACTATTATTTTATTTTAAAACTCAAAGCTGTATAATAAATATATAAAATAGTTTGTGTTTTATTTAAGTAAATATACAAAATAATATTATTTCTAAGTAAATGCTATTTTTTTTGTAATACTCAGCGGTAATAAAATAATTATTATTAAAATCGTAAAATATTTGGCCAAAATATTCTTTTTGTTTAAATGAATACTCAAGTGTTAAAGTAATTGTATTAAAATAGTAAAATAAGTTGCCAGAAAAATGTTAGTTTTTTTTAAATAAAAACAATTGTTTTATTGCAATAATCAAAAGTACTAAAATAATTGCATTAAAATAATAAAATGTTAACAATTGTTTTTCTTTAAATATTGTTTTATTTTATAAAATAATCATATTAAAATAGTACAAAAAGTATGTAATTGTTTAAATAAATAATATTGTATTTTAATATTCAAAAGTATTAAAAGTAAAATATGTTGCCAAAATAATATTAGTTTAAAAAAAACAAACTATTATTTTATTGTAATACCCCAAAGTACTAAAATAATTTGTTAAAATAATAAAATATGTTACCAAATATGTTTTGCTTTAAATAAATATTGTTTTATTTGATAAAATAATCATTTTAAAATAGTAAAAAGTTTGTTTGTTTGTTTAAATAAATAATATTTTATTAATATTCAAAAGTATTAAAATAATTGCATTACAACGGTGAAATATGTAGCCAAATATTAAAGTTTACTGTCTGCTGCCTACATAGTCGGCTCCGTTCTAAGGCATCTTAACTGTTATGAAACCTTGTAAGTATATACTAATTTGCTGTTCGTTGCAATGCATTCTGGGATTGCCTATCTTTGAATCTGGCCAGTTATAAACCACATTCAAGTCTTAAAATGCTCCATGTGTGTATTTATCGTAACTCAGTTTCCTTGAATGTGAAGCATGTGAAGTGAAGGTATAGTTGGGAGGCTCACATATGGAAGCGTTTATGGCTGTTATTAATGCTTCTTTACTGCTGGAAAATGCAGTGCACTTATGACCGTTGATGAATGTGATGATAAAAATACGGCGTTGATGTTCTTAAAGCAGTACGACGCTCACAGCATCAGCGCTGTGTTGCTTTCAGCAGTCATGGAAACCAAGAAGTGAGCATCTCTGTTGTGGGAACAGTGAGATTTCGGCAAGAAATACTCTGATAAGACAGGTGGACGTTAAAGCCAGCGCTTCCTGTTTCTCAGCGTATCTGCGTCTGATAAAGACGGAAAGAAAAACAGCTGAAAATGAGAGCAGAATGGCAGCGGGTCCCCATTGAATTGCGACTCAAGGTTACATTTCCATCATAGGAACGAACACAAAGTCAGCAGCTTCCATCAAGCTCTTCTGTAGAGAGTCAGAAAATGTGTGTTTAAAAATCACTAATCATTTATATGTATATTTGAGTAATAGCTTGAGCACCTTTAATTATTTGTGCTCTTGCGTTGCTCAGTATTATTTATTTACAGCAGCTTTCATTTATGAATCAGTTTTGTCTTGTTTTTTCCCTAAAACTCCATTGGAGAAAGAAAAAACACAAATGAGTCATTAGTTGTCATCCAATGTAAGTCTACAGCAATAAAATGAATGTAGAAAGCATCTCTACATGGTTTGAGACATTAGGATTTCTTCTGAAACTCTAGTGTCATATTTGCTATAAATAATATTATATTTAATAATTTTTTAGTGTTTTGTATGAGATTTTTTGTTTTCCATTTTCATTGTAATTTTGTTTGTTTAATTGTGTTGTTAGTGTGGTATTTTTTATTTATTTTTTATACAAATTTTAACATTTTTAATTGATATTTTTAATAAATTAGAAATGTTGTTTTGGCAAGTAGCTAAGATTAAAAAAACCTTTTTATAATTTGTTTTATTTTATTGTATTTTAGTTAACATTTATTTTATTTCAAGTAATGATTTTTTAATGGTTTTCCTTTTAGTTTTTGTTAACTATATTAACCCTGTACTTTTGTTTATATTTATTCTCATTGCCATCTAAGAAAATGAATGACATTATTAGAGATCTCATATCTCATATTTCTGTTCTGTAGATTGTTTTATTGTGTGTGTGTGTGTGTGTTTTGCAGGGTAAAGCAGGTCCGCCCGGAAACACAGGTGAAAAAGGTCCTCCAGGTGAACCTGTGAGTATTAAAGCAAAATAATAATGTCTGCATTATTGCATGACCTGACTTTAAAATGTACAGAGCTCATATTTATTCAGTGAAATCATAGCCTTTTTAATTTTAATAATCACATTACGTTATATGGCAGTACTTGTCATTGATGACATTGAGATAAAATTGGACAAATAAAAGAAAAGAAAATCTAAGGGGAAGTCAGAATGCAAATAATTTTTATACAATACTGTCATCAAAGACGCCATTTAAAGCTAAACGCAGACGTTTAAACGGACATATT
>JAHKKF010515559.1:0-17028 GCA_019740295.1 Labeo calbasu
CTTATACTCACTTCTGCTGCAAGTGAAGCTTATATATGTAGATCGGGAGGCGCATTCCCTTCACAAACAAACGTAATCTACTGCATCTTCAGCGGCTCAGATGTCAGGAGTAAATGATGACCACGTTCATTATTACATCCAGCAACACAACACCTCAATCACTCAATCGGAGATATTCTTGTTTAACTTACATCCCTGCTCCCGCATCGAAACAAAGAGGACGGACTGTGACAGCTGATCTGAGGTAAAACAACTATCGTGGGAGCGGCCTCTAGGCATCTGCCGACACACATTAATGTTCAAACAACATGTAAAAGTGAACTTAGCATCCGATGACCCCTTTAAATGCTAATGAGCTCTGCTCGCCCCACCCCTCCATTCTGTGGGGTGATGAGCTGTTCTGTTTACTTTAGCCGTGAAACTTGCTAACCAGCACATGACTAAGAAAGGCTATTTGCAAAGATGCATAAAAACCCTTATACTCACTTCTGCTGAAGGTGAAGCTGGATCATAATTGATTCGCGCAAACATAGACACATGTATGTAGATCGGTGTGACATCACACAGACAAGATGCTGAGAATAGCTTGATTTGAAAAAGGGGATATTACTTACCATTGGGTGGATTTTTATCATTATAGGGTGGATGTGTACACACACTGCCAACACAGATTTATGTTCAAACAACAAAAAGTGAGTTTTGCATTGGGTGACCCCTTTAAGTAAGAAAAAAGCCAACCTTTCAAAAATGTATTTTTTGGTGGACTATCCTTTCAAAGATGTGTTGTATATGTGTCACATAATTCTGTTTTAATGCTGATCTCTCTCTGATATGGTTTCTCTGTACTTTCCTGTGACTTTCTAGCAAAGCCATGACATTTTTCAGCATCAGCGCAAGACATTGTTGTGAATATCCGTCTGTCTGGCTACGTGTCGGGTCATGAGAGCGTGCTGATGTTTGAAAGCAGATATAAGGATTAGTCCTGGGGATCTGTCAGCCTACCGTCTCCTTGCTTTGCTTGGCCTTTTGTCTCCACAAAGCAGGTTGCATCCAATAAAAAAAGTTCATGAATGCAGCTGCAGAGTTATGGGGTGTGAATAGCAAGATCAGAGCTTAAACTAGTGTTCCTTTTCAGGACTATCAAAACACAACAGGTCCTACAGGTGTATAGGCAATTTTAGTTTAACTACACTCAGTCTCTCAACAAAACCCCAACCTCCAATCAGTCTGTCAACCCCATGTCAATAACCCGAATGTTTGGAATTACAGACAGAAAGCATGTCTGATTGGCTAAAAATGCATCAGCCTCTCTCCTGACATTTTTGTTGTTTACAGAGCCGAGGGCTGTCACATCGACAGGTGTGATTTCTCTAGACACCTATTTCAGTGATATCTGTCAGGTATAGGGACATTTTATAAAAAAAAAAGTTTACAGCACTTTTAAAATCTGTGCTTTGCCTTCTAAGAGTTAACTTGTTTCATGCTAACATTTGCAGTGAATAGTGTTGATTAACCATTGAAATAAACTGCTATGCTAGTCGGCAATTATGCATTTAGCCAAAGGTAAACATTCTCTTAATGCTAAGAAAATGTCCTCGGTGTAATGCTTTCTATATGAAAATGATCTATGTTTTAAGATACACCTTAAACATTCATTGACCCTTATGAGTACATTGCATTTTCTGTCAAAAAAAGCTTCATCTAAGCATGGCACTGGAGTTGCTACTAAGGCATGTCATGAAACTTGTGATGATTCCATAAATCTTCATACCTGCTTCAGCATGCCAGATACGAGTCACAGCCTCAGATGGCATTCTCACAGACCATCTGCAGTTTCTTCATTGACTGCCTGATTCATTTTGCACACATAACCAGAAAGCACTTTGGCTATTTAATTTAGTTTTATTTTATTTTAAATTAATAAAAAAATTATTTTATTATTATTAAGATATTTTATTTATTTACTTTTTAGTACATTTAATTTAAGAATATAAATGTACATTTTATTTTGTATTAAAATCAAGAGTCAGGAATGTCAGTGGATGTTAATTTTATACATTTTCGTTAGTAGTGGCAATTGTAGTATGTATGAGTTTCTAATGTATGAAAACAGTATAATAGGTTGCAGAGGGCAAAAAAAAGAAAATGTACAGAAATAGTTTTGGTTTGAAATGATGAATAATACATAAGCAGATATATGGCTCATTCTATGAACTATTGCTCAGTTAATGATGGTAATCAGACACGAGATGTAAGAAATCAAAGAACAGATTTGCATACATTTCCTTGACAGTAATGAATGTTTAGCGGTCGCATGTCTTGAAATAGCTGAAGGAAAGCTTCTTTTTGTAAGAGCTCATCATTTCAGATCGAAATGGTGTCTTATTCACATGATGTTTTTTGTGAAGCTGTTAAATCAGTTGTCTTTGTAGTAATTGTAATTATGCAGTTGAATCCACACCCACAAACGTCTGAAGAGCGCAGTGAACAATAGCCGGTTGGGTCTGTTGCCTTTCTCAAGAACTGGCACATGATTTAATATGTGACAGGCAGACAGAGGGATTCGGAGACGTGCTGATGTGGCCTTTGTTGCTTGCACTGTATGAAAATAATTTTAGGTTGTTGCACTAGTATTCCACTGAGACCTTCCAGAGAGAATGACAGGCGGCACAGCACAGAAGGCAGACGAAAAAAAACAACTCGAAAGTGAATTTTAGGGTCGTCTTAGTAGAAAATTGTCATGTTATGTTCATTTTGTCAGATATTCCACACACAAAATACAATGCATTTTTGCAGTTTGCCTTACAGGATCTGTTGTGTGTGTTATCAGAGCTCAGATCAGATAAACAAACTATAATGTACACTTAAATAACTTTGAGGTTTTCAAAAATATTACTAAAAATTGATTTTCGGTCTCTATTGTCATTCCAAATAATTGCAGTTGTATGTTTGACAGTTCTGTCTTTTATTTATTTTGTGGAGACATCTGCTGCCTTTCTCTCAGAGACACGCTAACTGTGAATGTTCAAGGCAGTTAAATAATGCAGAATGCTTCACTAATTATAAGTTAAAACTTCAGTTTTTTTTATTTTCTCAATTCTCTTGTTTAGTGGTAGAAAATATATGAACTTTGCCCTGTTTTTTTTTTTGTTGTTGTTGTCGTTTTTTTTTTTTTTAAATTTGCATGAATGTGCATTGGGTCTGTTTGGTCAACAACATTTGCACATTAGAGCCAATGCAGTAAAATCATAAACAATTCTAAATTATGTATTTATTTATTTTATTTGTTTAATTTTTCTTCACATAATCTAATAAATATAAAAGAGGGAGTGATTTGTCTTCTAGCATACTGGAAAACCCTTTTGTTTTGTTTTTTAAATCAGTGTATTATTGGTTTGTAAATATGATTTTTTTCAAACAATTCATGCAGATATCCAACATATCCAAATTTCTTCCTTCTAGCTTCAAGTGAAGGCTTCTAGAAAGGGCTTATAATAATAATAATAATAATAATAATAATAATAATAATGATGTATTTATTTATTTACTTACTTACTTATCTACCTACCTACCCAGGCTTAAAAGTAAAGAGAGTAAAATTCACTCTAAACCAAAATGTGCAAAAATATCATTACATGTAAAGAGAAAACATATATAATTTATTTTTTATTTCAGTTTATTTTTAAATCAATCATATCAATAGAATTTATATATATATATATATATATATATATATAGTATTATTATTATTATTATTAAATTTTTTATTATTATTAATTTTAAAAAAATATAATATTTTTTGTAATAAAATCAAGAGTGTCAATGGATGTTAAGTTTATACAGATTTTGTTAGTAGTAGTAATTGTAGTAAAGTATGGAGTAAAAATACTAGGTTGCACAGGGCAGAAAAAGGAAATGTACAGAAATAGGTTTGGTTTGAAATGATTAATTATATATACATATATATATTCTGTGAATTTATGGTAATCATCATGAAATGTAAAAAAAACAAAGAAAATATTTGCTTACGTTCCTCAGTCACATGTCTTGAAATTAAAATTGATTTTTTTAAATTAATAATAATAATAATAATAATACAATATTTATTAAAAAATAAAATAAAATGATATTGATTTGTTTTCTCCTTAAATATAATATATTTTTGCATGTTGTGTTTTAGAGTGAATTTTACAAGTGTGGGTAGGTAAGTAAGTAAGTAAGAGTAAGTAAGAGTAAATACATAAATAAATATTGGTTGCGTCTTTATGGGTTAGACTGCATGAGAGCGTGTTTTGGATTTGTTTTCTGTACTTGCAACTGGACAATAAAATAGCCTTCGGGCTGTTTTTTTCATCCCCTAAGAGATGTAGTTCATCGGGATCATGAACTTTTCTGCATGTGGTACATTATGTAACAATAACTGTATTTGTTTTCCTCAATAGTGTTTTTGCCAATAGTAATGGCAGATTCATAAGAAAAGGCATTGGATATCAATCAGAATGCTTCATACAGGATGCCAAACAATCATCACTCTAGCAGCCACTTCCATTTTGCGCTTGCTAAATATGGTGCTCAGCGAAGGTCCACTGTGGAAACTAATAATGAAAAACCTAATAGCAGTTGTGCACAACTCTTTTGTGGCAGGTTGATTGAATTTTGAGGACCGAAGACCAGGAAGAATTGCTAAAAGCTTCTGCATGTCTCCAAACAAAACCTTTTCCTTTCCTCATAGAATTTTCTACAGAAAGGTTAGGTATTTCTTCTAATTTCATCTCTTTTTCACTATATGTGGAGCACCTCTCTGATTCCACCCGCACGGAGTGCTATTGATCCCCGCCTCTGGCTCACAACTGTCAGTACGCGCTGGCACATCCTTGCGCTGATGGCAAGGAAGGGCTTTTAGAGGGAGTGAAATCAAAAAGCAATTTACATGTTTTTCCCTCGCTCTCAAACTCTTTCTTTCTCTCTTTCTCTCTCTCCTCCCACAGAACTCCTGTCAGCCTGTCACGAGCTGCATTGCCGTTACGGATGCATCATGACCAGAAACGGCACATTCTGCTTCTGTGCGGATGGGTTCGAGGTGGGAGAGGATGGGCGTAGCTGCAGAGGTAGGCGCTCTCAGGGTCACGCCAGGCATCTCAGACGAATGATCGGCTTTGGGCGATGAGGGGGGAGAGGGGTGGCTGTCAGTCCCCAGGGTGTCTTTTCACACCTCCGGCCTGCTTTATTTGACGCGTGGCATTGACTTCACAGAGGTCAAAATGACTTCTCGGCCTGGTTTGGCCTAAATGAGACCCTCCGAGTGTGATATCGAGGCTTGTTGTTATATATGATGGTGAAATATAGCTGATCCATTGCCACGTTATGACTAATTGTCTCAGTAGAAGAAATCAGGCTCAAACAGGAAGCTGTAAACAGGGGATAGATTTGTCTCTTTACAGTGATGAATCTGTTGCACTCAGGGAATGCAGTACACTTTGAGGTCTCTTGCCTTTTTAAGCATTAACAGCAGAAATCCTATATCTTTTTTTGTGAGAACATCAGGTATGTTCCATGAACTATTATAGCTAACATAAAACATAAAATAACCTAGCATGAAAATGCATCAAATGTTTGTATCCCCATAAAATGTTGATTTTTTTTTTCAACATTTGAAGTGGATCAGAACCTTTCATCATAGTTTCAACAAAATAATACCCGTTTCTGTCTTGGGATAACTTTTTTGATCGACTTTAAATGTTGACTACTGTATATCCAACAATTGAAATTATCGAACTAATATGCACTTGGTTGTATTTAACGTATGTACGTTTTTCTTTAACCTTAATGTATACAAAATGAAGAATTGGTCAAACAAGACTTACCCATGTATTTATTAAAAGGAGAAGAATTGCCTTTATATACTTTTTGTCAGTTTTCCCTGAATGTAAAACATATTCAGCTTTAAATGATACGAGGAACCTCGTTTGTTCTTTCTTTCTTTCTTTCTGTCTTTTTTTTTTTTTTCTGTTGTCAAATCGATTAATCATGATTAATCGCATACAAATAAAGGTTTATTAGTTGTATGTGCATAATATGTGTGTGTTCATGTTTATATTTATGTAAACACATTTTATTTTGGATGCGATTATTCACGATTAATTGAATTGACGGCACTATTATTTAGTTAGTTTATTTGCTTGTACGAAATGCAGTACAGTGATAAAATAAGTATGATTCACTGAAGTACTGCTATTTATACTAACTTAAATATTATTCGTTAATTTTGCGGATATGGTGCAAAAAAATGTAATATTTTTATTTATTTATCTAAGTGTTTCAACCGTTATATTATTGCAAACTGTTAAACAATATATTAGAATTATATTAGATATATTTTAATAAACATTTTATATAAAGTTTATGCATACTTATCTTGTTATAGTTTTGTGTGATATACTTTTTAAATAGTTAAGAAGAATAAAATAGTTAAATAGAAAAGAAATTGAGGTTTTTGAGGTTTTTCTCCATACATTTGGACTTCAGTAGGGCCAACAGGATGAAGGTCCAATTTCAGTGCAGCTTCAAAGGGCTCTACACGATCCCAGCTGAGGAATAAGGGTCTAATTTAGCCAAACGAAAAGTCATTTACAAAAAATAAAAAAAATAAAAATTCTAAACTGTTTAACCACAAATGCTCATTTTGCAGTAACCCAACCTGCAAAGATTGCGTAGTCACATTGGAAAGGTCACAAGTGATGTAGACGGAAATACCGACCCAGTGTTTACAAAGGGAACGTGCAAAGAAAGTCAAAAAAAGGTAAAACAACAATGTTGGACAATTTTGAAGTTGGAGGAGAAAGTAAGATGGAGTATTTCTACCCTACCTGGAGTACACAGACGAAGAACAAATCATGCGTGACCTTTCCAATGTGATTACGTAATACGTTAAGTCATGGATGTGCATCGCAGAGCTAGTGCAAGATGATCATTTGTGGTTAAAAAGTATATAAATGTTAAAGTATTTTTTTTTTAATGAAAATGACCAATAGTTACATTAGGCAAGACCCTTATACTTCGGTTGGGTTCATGTAGAGCCCTTTGAAGCTGCATTTAAACTGCAGTTTGGAACTTCAACCCATTGTCTCCCACTGAAGTCCACTATATGGAGAAAAATCCTGGAATGTTTATCCCAAAAAACTTAGTTTCTTTTTGACTGAAGAAAGAAAGACATCAACATCTTGGATGAACATCTTTAAGCTCTTTCTAAGATCTTTCACTTATTATTCATTTGTTGAAGGAAAAAAGCTTTTAGGCACTATTTAATACCCTGTTCGTGGAAGGTTCTTCTGGACGTTCATCTAAGACAAATCAGTAAATCACCACTGGAACATTACACTTCAGTACAGCTTAAACATGCAAAGCTCTAGAGATTGGTGCAAGGCAGGACTTGCCCGGAGATATGAGGTGGCATAGGGAGAAGCCACCGAGAGGCCACATTAAGTGGATTTTATGTATTTGGGTCATGTTTGAGCACACCTAATTTGTCATAAATGACTCTTCCTCTGTGTACAGATCATGATGAATGCGCCATGTACGGGACATGCAGCCAGACCTGCATGAACACCTATGGGTCATATCGCTGCAGCTGTACAGATGGGTACAGCCTGCAGCCGAACAGACGCTCCTGCATAGCCAAACACGGTAAGAGCATGATAAATTAATGACCGGGAATCTGCATAAGCCCGCCTGAAATGTTGTCACGTCCTGATATTGTTCTTTCACAAGAGTGCACCGAGTTGAAACAAGGTGGATTATTGCTCAGTGTGATGTGAATGAAATTAACTTACACCCGGTGCAGCTCTGCTTTAAGCCGCCTTTGGCTCTGGTAATTTTCTGACCTTGAAAAACATGTTCTAATGTCTGTCTGAGAAATGTGCAATGCTGATAAGATGTTGCGTGTATCTGAAATGACTTCTATCTGAAACAACACAGCTCTGCTCAGTGATTGACATACATATGGAGGATACTGGGGCTAGTCACAGAGGGAAGTTGTTACAGTCAACACTTGTTTAATAAATTTAACCACATTTACTTTTTTCTTAAAGTCATTAAAGGAGAAGTCCACTTCCAGAACAAAAATTGACAGATAATGTACTCACCCTTGCCATCCAAGATGTTCATGTCTTTCTTTCTTTAGCTGTAAAGAAATTATGTTTTTGAGGGAAAGATTTCAAGATTTTTCTCCATATAATGGACCGCTATGGTGCCCCTATTTTGAACATCCAAAATGCAGTTTAAATGCGGCTTTAAACGATCCCAAATGCGGTTGTAAATGATCCCAGCTGGGGAAGAAGGGTCTTACCTAGCAAAACGATTGGTTATTTTCATAAAAATAATACAATTTATATACTTTTTAATGTCAAACGCTCGTCTCGTCCCGCTCTGCCCAAACTGTTTTTTTCCGGTTCATGACAGTTAGGATATGTCATCCCATCTCATGTTCTCCCTCAACTTCACCTTATATCACTGTTTTGCCTTTTTTGTTAAGGGTGTTTGATCTTCTTTGCATGTTCACTTTGCAAAGACTGGCTCGGTGCCTCTGCAGTGATGTAGGATGATTTTGAAATGATTTTTGAAGTTGAGGGAGAAAATACGATTGGAGTTTTTCGACATACCTTAACTGTCTTGAACCATAATACACAGAGTTCAAGGAGAGTAAGACAAGAGGAGCGTTTGAGATTAAAAAGTATTTAAATTGTATTTTTTTAATTAAAAAATATCTGATCGTTTTGCTAGATAAGACCCTTCTTCCTCAGCTGGGATCATTTACAACCGCATTTGGGATCGTTTGAAGCTGCATTTAAACTGCATTTTGGAAGTTCAAAATCGGGGCACCATAGCAGTCCATTATATGAGAAAAATCCTGAAATGTTTCCTCAAAAAACATAATTTCTTTACGGCTGAAGAAAGAAAGACATGAACATCTTGGATGACAAGGGGGTGAGTACATTATCTGTAATTTTTGTTCTGGAAGTGGACTTCTCCTTTAATAATTCTATGTATGTATGTATAGAAATTCTTCTCAGTTCTCAGGTTTGCTTTTTCCAAGTAAGACTAAAAAAGGCTTATAAAGATTGTGTATGAATCCAGACTAAACCAGTTCAGCCTTTCATTCCCATAAGGACCTGAAAATTGAGGCAGTTTGCTTTGGATATTCTGCTACAGTCCTTATATCAGTGTTGCTGTGCCAAGGGACAGAAATAATGGAGCTATTGGTGAAGATAAGCCAGACATTGAGGATTAAGTGGAGGCTGAGTTTTATGAAGAGCAGGGCCTGAAGGACAGCTATTCTCTGTCTTTATCAGGCCATGCCAATGATTACTTGCCTAATGGCACCTGCCTGTGAGAGTGTCTTCCCACCAGCCACAAATCCAATCAAGTTTATCATTAAATCGGCTGCTTTTGTAATAAGGGGTTTTTGTAGGGAAAACACTCACTACAATTCTAAATGGATTCTAATCCCTTTTGTAGATTGGTCATTTGTTTGGGCTCAGGTAATTGAAGTCGTTTTAATAAAAAAGTGTTATTGAGTCCCAAATGTTCAATAACTAGCTTTTCTACAGCTGTGAGAATTATTATAAAATAAGGAGAAAATGTGCCGCATGTATTTGAATCTCACGGTTTACGGTGCTAGCAGTGGGAAACTACATAGATTAGAGCAAACATAGTGAGCACGTATATGACTGGATCAAGATTAGATTCTCTATAAAGCATTGCTTTTTTATCTCTGCCTGTGAACACTTTTTTCAAGTTTTCTGCCATTGGATTGGATGCTGTGTCTTAGCAAGTTGGTGGACATTAACAAAACACCTGAAATTGCTTACAGCACCTTTGTAGGAATAGTTTACTTACCCTTAGGCCATTCAAGATGCAGATGATTTTGTTTCTTCAATAGAAATTTAGCATTACATCACTTGCTCACCAATGGATACTCTGCAGTGAATGGGTGCCGTCAGAAAGAAGTTCAAACGTCTGATAAAAACATAATAATCCACAAGAAATTCACTCTACTTCAGTCCATCACTTAATATCTTGTACAAACCTGTCTCTTTGTAATAAACAGATCCATCCAGAAAATTATTTACTTGTTATGCAGTTTGACTTTTGGGCTTTTAGGACACTTAGAGTCAATTCAAGTCTTATGAACATTGGTGCTATAAACTCGCCCCTGCATGAATTACTTATACAAGTCCACACAGTTCATGAATAATGTCCGTTACATTGTGTGCTTGGATTGAAGGCCTCAAAGGATGCCACGTGGAAAGCATTTAGCGACCTAAAAAGATGATGCATCCTTGTATTGCTATTGGTGCGTTGCGGTTTGCATATGTGTTTTAAATTAAATGGAGATTACGCCACTGTACGCTCTGTGGGAAATAGCTAGCAGGCAGCAGCGCACCTTGCTGCTGGATGCAGAACCTGTCCCGCGTTTAATCAATGTGACTGCTTTCCTATGAGGAATAAACTGAATATCATTACCCATAAACTTAACTGAACTCAGTGCTCACCCACATTAATATTAATTTAGCAGAAAGAGGTTGTTGCACTGGGATAACTATGGGGTTTCCATTAGATGTAAAAGCTCATGCATATAAATTTCAATGCATCTCCTTTCCCCGGCCGTCTGACGGGGGCCAGCGGAGGATGACATAGCCATTAGAAAGGTGAATGTTTAATAAGACTCTTAAAAATAAATATACTGCAAGAGAATTTAAAGGAAAGATCTCTGTTGGTTTATTTTACTTATATTACCTTTATACATACATATGACATACAAAATATATGTATGTATATGTAACATATATATTGGGCTAAAAATGGGTAAAAATATCGATTTTATTCGATTCTCATTTTTACGAAATGATATTGATTCTGAAATCCTAAGAATCGATTAGTCAAGCCTGTTTTCAGTTAATGAATGGAACATTGTGGCGCGCTTACCGTCAAATAAAGAAAGCAGTAAGCTTTGCGCTTTGTTAGCCAACTTTTGATACGAAACAGAGTCTCAGATTTCAAATTCTGTCCATTTTTTTTTTACAATATTCAAACAATAAATACCGTTTTGGTGCTGTTTAACGTGGAGTGACAGATCGCTGTGGTGCCTCAGTTCATGAGTTGCGACACCGTGAAGTGCACGTGAACTGATCATCTCCTCCGATTCAATACCAGTTTCAGCACAAAATCTAAGGTATGTTAAAACAGTACAACTTACCGAAATCTGTATCCTGATGTAACCGCTCAATCAGTGTTGCAACCGCGGAAAGACGTCAATAGAACAGCTTGTAAACTATGGCCACTTTCACACAGCAGCGGAATACGGTTGTCAGTACCGTATTTGAGTCCTTAATACTGTTACGTTCACACACAGTACGGTTGTTTACGGGTGTGACAACTGTATTCTATAACCGAACTCACACCCGTAAAAATTCAGGACTCACATCCGCATTCTTGGAACACACGCGCCGTGTGAACGGAACAGGACTGAACAACTAGTTGTCTGTCACCTTATTCAGTGCGAGAGAGCCGCTCTGCCGTACAAACGCTGCGTGCTTTAATTTGTGGTTTTGGTAACTTACAGTGTCGGAAAATGAGCTGTCTGTCATCTGAAAGTTTTATATCCAGTCTCCACTGGAGCCGCTCCCTCCCGTCAGTTTTTTGAGCGGCTCAAATGCTCCGCTGTCCACTCAAAAAACTGCTGTCGGTTAATGATGATTTGATGAATGAACTCGCGGCTATGTTGGATTTATGTTGTGTCAGAAACTGGTAATACTTTCAGTTTACGGACGTCGCCATCTTTGATATTGCTTTAGTCTGTGTTGCTATGGTTACTTGTAAGGAATAAGGGCTTGACTCCTGTTACAGGTTCATACAGACAGTATTCGAAAAGCAACTGTAAGCTGCTGTGTGAACAGGACATTTCGAGACTCACACCTGTAAGTAAATGCGTTGTCAATCCCAAAAACTGACAGTGTGAACGTGGCCAATGTCTCATTTACCTCAGAAAAAAACATTCTGTAACCATGAACCCCTTAGTCAGCTAGAAAAATAAACTCTGGAGAGGAGAATTTTCCTAAATATATGCAACATATAACATTTTCATTATATTTTTGACTGTTCTTCAGTATTTAATTTAAGTTTAAATAAATCCGTCAAGTTCTTATGACAACCACCTTTTAAATGTTTATATTTAAAAAAAAAAAAAAAAGCTAATTGGAGTAGAACTATAATTATGTATTTATGTAATGTCTGCTGTGTATAAACATCTGACAGACATCTGTACAATGTCAGTTTTACATACATTCTAAATCATAAACATCTTAAAGGCATCTAAAAGATGTCTATTTGACATTTGATATGACGTATTGCAGATGAGCTCTAAAAACACTCTAAAAATATGTCTTCCAGATGTATGTCTGCTATCAGGGTATATATATATATACACAGGCAGAGGAATGCACACATGTGCATATATACGCACACAAATTTGTATTATACAATGTGAATACCCACTTTTTGAGATGCATTGCAAAACTGAATAAGAACAGAAACGTCCATCTGACTGCTGTGTTCTGAAAATGGGTTTCTCTCCTAAGAGACATGCTTCTCAATTACCCGTGCCCTCTGCCGAAGCCTGTATTATCCTATTCTACTGAAAGCATGGAATGCCCAGGAAATGCTTGGCCTCAAGCTGTCTTGTCACTATTTTCCTATCCATCTATTCCAGAGCCCGGTGAAAACCCTGCAGCGCTGCTGATTGGAGGCTCGGATAATATTATAATCACAGCCCTAAATGGATCCCGCCTGCAAACCCTCAAACAACTGGACTCAAATGGAACGCATGGCTTGGATTTCAACCATAAAGACGAATCAGTATGCTGGGTCACATCCTCAGAGTCCTCCGGACAACTCCGGTGTGCCAGGATGAGGAAAGCAAGTGGCTTTACTAAAGAACAGGAAGTAAAGACAGTGCAGAATCTCCACGGTATGGTTCCTGGTAAAATCTCCTGCTACATTAAAGATACAATATGGTGCCCATTTTTAACTTCTTAGTATTCTACTTAAAAATTGAGTTTCTTTTAAAGCACTAATGCACGTAAAAAAAAAAAAAAAAAATCTAAAATAGGGCTTAAAGTTGATGTGAAAAGTTCAGTACATTTTGTCTTTTACTCATGAAACCTTATCTTCTCATGCTGTACAAAGCCTTAATGTAATACTGAGTTCTGCTTGACTGGATAGTGCTTATCAATGCAAGCTATATGAAAGCTAACAGAGCTTATAATTTATTTACCACTACATGAAGTGGTTTATGCACATTTGTGTAGTTCATCCTTCAGTATGTATCCAAGTATTCATTAAAAGGTCTCAAATGGAAAGTGATTTATTACTCTTTTAAAATTAGTTTTTAGTGTTGAATCGAATAATAAGAACATGCTCTCATTTTGGGATATTGATCCAAACAGTAGCCTCTAAACCAAGAATTTCTTTATGACTTAAAGCAAAGCATTTCAGCTATAGCATATTTCAAGTCTGGTACAGTGCATTAGAAGCCTCTAATGGACCCCAAGTTTATGATCTTGAAAAAGTGGATAAATTGTACTAATATGACTTTGTTTATGGGGCACTTTTTGTTTTGTTTCTTTGTAGTCAAAAAATGCACTGTTTGTCTTACTTATTTTTTTCTAGCTTTTTGATCGTGCTTGTTAAAGGGTCATCGGATGCAAAGTTCACTTTTACATGTTGTTTGAACATTAATGTGTGTTGACAGTGTATGTACACATCTACCCTATAATGATAAAAATCCATGCAGTGGTTTTTAATTAATCTGTAAAAATAATATCCCCTTTTTCAAATCGAGCCATTCGGTGGGGCGTCACACCGACAGAGGCCGCTCCCACGATAGTTGATTGACATGAGTGTTTTACCTCAGATCAGATGTAACAGTCCGTCCTCTTTGTTTCGATGCCGGAGCAGGGATGTAAGTTAGACAAGAATATCTCCGATTGAGGTGTTGTGTTGTTGGATGCAATAATGAACATAGTGGTCGTCATTTACTCCCGACATCTGAGCCGCTGAAGATGCAGTGGATTAAGTTCGTTTGTGAAGGGAATGCGCCTCCCAATCTACATAAAATGTGTCTATGTTCACGCAAATCATTCGTGATACAGCTTAACCTACAGCAGAAGTGAGTATAAAGGTTTTTTTATGAATCACCTTTCCTAAAAACGTGCTAGTTAGCAAGTTTCGCGGCCAAACGCGCTAAATTCGGCTAAAGTAAAGAGGCTCGTCACGCCACAGAGAGAAGAGGGGGCGGGGCGAGCAGAGCTAATTTGCATTTAAAGGAACGATCCCTCAGAATGGGTTGATTTTTGCAGAGCTCTTTTTGACAAGGTAAAACGGTGTTGTTTTACACTACCATTGAGAATTTTTCATTAAGACCCTAAAGAATCATATCAACTTGTGGAAAATGGGCATCCGATGACCTCTTTAATGCATCCATAAAATTACAGAATTTTTATATTCCAACCAAAATCCAATTAAAATGGACAAATATTTTATTTAGTACATCATATAAAGTGGCACTAACAGCATCAAACAATAAAATATTCATTGAAAAAGGACAATTAGCAATTGTAATATGTAGATTAGGATTTATTTTCATGATGAAGGTCTTTGATGAATATGATTGATTGATTGACGCTTCATGGCAATAATTTGCGATGACTTGTCATGAACATATGCCAATTAATGATGTGTCACATCAGTATATCATCCTGTTTTGTGTAAACTGACTATGTTTTTCTTTGTTCCAGACGTTGATCAATTAGCCTTTGACTGGCTCACAGGAAACTTTTACTTCGTGAATCAAGCAAGCGACAGAATATTTGTTTGCAACCAGTACGGAGACACCTGCGTTACAGTGATAGACCTCGACCTGTTGAACCCTAAAGCAATCGCTCTGGATCCTCTAATGGGGTGAGTTGAAAATGCATGAAGTGAGTGAGATTTCATCTTTGACAAGGCCTTTGATGATCTAAATCCTCTCACATACAATTGCAATATTTTAGGCAAATATTTCTGCGAATGTGTCTTGCTTGTACTGTTCCCAGAGCTAAATATTTACTCTTCTTGTCGACACTGTCTGGTTGCATGATTGTGCTACGACTCCCACTGTCAGGAGTGTCATTAGTATTCCATGATTTATCCAGCATCCCACAGTCTCGAACGCCCTTGCAGAAATCTGCTGTACATGAGTTTTGTTTTGCTTTGACACCACAAAGCCGCAGTTGAAACAAGGGGGTGGCGGATCCCTCCGTCAGCATGGTGATTGTGGAAATGTTGCGGGAGAAATGAGTAAAAGAACACAACGAGTCCTCAAAGGAGAGAAGGGCAGCATGATTATTCTAGTTATTAGCTGCTAAAAGGAGCGCCGTGGTAATATTCCCGGCGAGCTTAGAATAGGAATTCAGGAGAGAGTTTGTCCCATTTATTCATGAGAGTGCAAGGACAGGCAGAGCACTCTGTTCCGGGTTTTTTAATGAGACGCCTTGCGCCCACTGAACCTAAATTGCAGCACCGGTGTTCAGCAGACTAAAGACTGCAAGGAGAGCCCAGGCCATCAATTTCGCTTCCGTTGTTTGGTGTGCGGTTGTCATCTTTTTGTTTTCGTGCTGTGACTCTGACAAAAACGGAATCCTGACTACCCTGAATGAAGGCGTGTTTAAAAGAAATGGCAGCCGTTTATCTCTTTGAGTCTAAATGCTGCGTTCTTTCTCCTGTGATCATCAACAACCTCGGAGAGCTTTCAGAAGAGCTTTCAGAACTTTCAAGAGATTTTGAATAGAACGCACAGAGGGGTGAATTCTCTAGTTGCGTCACTTTAGTTTTTGGCATTTTAGTGCAGCTTTTTGCTCCCTGCATAAGGCGAAGATGGTCTTTTCATAAACATGAATGATGCAAATTGTAACACTCAGTATGGTGGCTGTCTTTTTGCTTTAAGCTTAAAGGGATAGTTCAGCCAAAAATGAAAATTCTGACATAATTACTCAGCCTCATTCCAAACCAAAGTCGTTCCAAACCTGTAAGACCTTCGTTCATCTTCAGAACACAAATTAAGATATTTTTGATGAAATCTGAGAGCTTTCTGACCTTACATAGACAGAAACGCAGCTGCCACGTTCAAGGCCCAGAAAGGTAGTAAGGGCATCGTTAAAATGGTCCATGTGCCATCAGTGGTTCAACCTTTTTTTAATGAAGCTATGTGAATACTTTTTGTGTGGGGAAAAAAAATTAAATAATAATAATAATAATAATGGCTTTATTCAACAATTTTACAAGGTTAGATAAGTTTAGATAAGTGATATGCACTTACAATAATTAATATAGTAATTATTATTACTATATTGTCTATATTATCTACACTGATACATGTATACAGAATGGCATTCGCATTTTGTTTTTATAAAAATAAAAAAGAAAGAAATTCGTTTTAGCTTAACTGATATTAAATATATTTATATTGAGTTGTAGAGAATACTTCAGAATCAGAGATTCTATAGAGAATGTAGAGAATCAGATTTGCATTCATATATTCTGTATTTTTAAATATATATTCCCATTTACAATTATATTTTCAGAATTATAACTATATATTCACAATTTACATTTCTATAAAGATTTACATTTATGTATTAAGATTTATGTCTACATACATTTTGCAATTTACATTTATATATTCAGGATTATAACAACATATTCACAATTTACATTTATATATTCAGACTTATAACTGTATATTCAGATTTACTGCTATATATTGATGATTTTTATCTTTAGATTCTGATTTACATTAATGTATTCTGATTTATAAATATATATTCTGATTTACTTCTATATATTCAGACTTACAACTTTATATTCTGATTTACATTTATATATTCAGATTTTAAAATATATTCTTATTTACTTCTATATATTCACGATTTACAT
>JAHKKF010515561.1:0-11461 GCA_019740295.1 Labeo calbasu
TGTAAAATAAATATGTTATATGCACTATGCTAAAATTAGCTCTTATAGCACATACCTGAGGTCTCACCCTCACCACAGGCTTCTGTCCCGTCAGTCTTTGAGCTCCTCGACCAGGAGGAGAAACATGATGGACAGCTTAGAGGATTCCATCTGTCTCTGACTGCTTTTCTCAGACTGACACCTTTTCACACAGGTGACAGGTGGTGTATCAGCACTATGGTGGTGTTTTTGTGTGTGCGTTATTTCACTTAATACGGAGGGGGTGTTGTGTAAGTTTGGCAGGGCTGTTATAATTACCATATGTCAAAAAAAGAAGGTGACGGCCATTGTTAATCTCCGTTCGACCAAGCGATACTTTGATCCTCCCCCGTATAATTCGTTGTTGGTGTTGTGTGAGGTGATTGTGAGGATTTTGCTGATGCACACAAGTGTGAGCTGATTCTGACAGGCCCTGGGGTGATGGCACAGACAATGGCCACAACTGTGGTCAGAATAACCAAGACAACAATGCTAAAAAAGTGTTTGAATGTGTCAAACTATGTGTATGATTGTGAGAAAGAGAAACATGGATGTTCCCATCTGAATCCTGCTGTTGGGAGTTTGTTATTGTAGGGGTGTCAAATTGGGTTAGCAAAACAGGATTTGAGAGGGGCGTCCCAACTTTTTTTTTTCGTCTGTGAGACTTTCAGAAGGGATTAATCCTGAAGTCCCAACACATTCGAGTTAGCTAACAAGGCCACAAGCATGCATGTTTGGCCTCTAAAGTCCATAGCCTTTTAAGAGAACAGAAGCTGCAGCTGTGAATATTTGGATTGCAAAATGATGGGTTTCTGACTTCTGGATTTATTTATGAAGAAAAGAGCAGGTAATTTTTAATCATTCAATATTTTTGTCTCAGTTTAAATTAGAAAAATGTTAATGTTAATAATTAAAAAAATATTTTTAAAGAATTTTAATTTTATGATTAAATTTAGGCTAATTTAAATCATTAAAACGCTCATTTTAAAGTTTAAAAATTAGCACTAATTTTGCCATCGGCCATTTACAGTAGCTTTTGAAGTGTTTGAATCTACTGTTAAACATCATACCTAAAAAATCCAATTCAGTATTTTCCTACGTATTTTCTTTTCCAGGTAAACTTTTTTTGATAATGCTTTGAGAAAGTTATCGTTATGTCTATGTTATGTTTGTGTTTTATTTATTTATTTTCTTTTTGGATTTTGATGTTTACGTGCCCAAATGCTCCACCTGCCGTAACATTACCTGTTGGCACAGATCCCCTATAGATGGTGAGATATTTCCAACAAGGAGCAAAGCTGTTCTTTGCTTCTCAGGGGGCAAATCCTGAGGACAAATCTTAATTACACCACAAGCTTTTGGCAGCTCTCTGCTGAGACTGGAGATCCCTACGAATCATGTCAAAACTCACAAACAAGATGAGAAAGAAATAAGAGTAAGAGAAGTCTATGAGGTCTTTTCAACTAATAACTGTTTTGAATGTGTGCTGCTTTTCTTGATATCTTATATAGCTTACCTGGTGCTTTATCACATTAAAAACACACACAGGAATATACTGGAGGCTAAACTGATTATATATTATATATACCTAGGGATCCCAGCTGGATTTGAAATAATTTGGCTGTTGCTTCCCAAACTATTTTATTTTTCTTTTGCTTGACAGTTAATATTACTACATTCGGCTCTGCTTAGCAGGCTGTTAACCCTCATGTTCTTTTGATTGTGTGTTAGTAATGTTGGGGTTTAAGAGACCCCAATGCTGTATGGAAATAATAGTAATTTTGCAATTTACCTTTATTTGTATTTTGTATTTTTTGTTTATTTAATGTGTTTCTCTGACCAGGGTTATTAAAGTTAATTAAAACTTAAATAAAATAAACAGTAACTGAAATAAAATATGACTTTTTCCTTGCTTAAGTGCTATAATCGGGTCCCCAGTGCCTCTACAAACCTAGAAAATGTGAAAAAAGACAACCCCTTAGTTTTGTTTTGGCAAGCCTTTTTCTGCAAGCATGTGAAAGCCGCTCAGATTTCGCTCCCCTAATGATGTAGAAAGGGGATCTTATTGTAATATTGCTGCCCCTTAATCTACACATTTCCACCCATGGCACCGTCATTTTGTTTTTGCAAGCAACAACGATGTACCAGTTCTAACGCCATGGCAAATGTTTGAGCAAAGCATGTTAACTGTTCTGTCCTTGGCTGCACAGATGAGCACAGAACACTATTTAGAGTCCCAGCCTCAGAGGAGACGAGAGCAGTGGATTTATTGATTTATTTACTGTATATTACACTGCTGCACCACAGATCTAATATAAACGTGATTTCTTTCCCAGCTGTTTACCTTCACAGACATAATCAACCGTTTTTGTAACTGCTGTGTGTTTTTAACATAAACGTGTGTATTTGACAGTTTAAGCGCAATAAGACATGAAAGAGAACTTTAGTACTAACGTGCAGTGTGACAGCCGCTTTCTGTGCGCATGCTTCAGATGTGTGCACTCAGAAAACCGTATATCAGAAGTTTAAACTAATATGGTTTAAAATGCATGATTTCAGCACGATATCTTTAGCAGAGTATCTGAGTTATGAGCTGTTAAGGTATAGTCCTATTCTGGCCCTATTTAAAGAGATATGCACAAAAACAACCTGTTTCTGCTTCCACTCAAAATAGGCATTTTCAAAATGATATATAAAATAAATGATCTGTGGGGTATTTTGAGCTGAAACTTTACTGACACTTTCTGGGAACACCTGAGACTTTTATTACATATTGTTAATAGGGGCATAGTAGGTATAACTAATATTAAAATACTAAAATGGAAATAGAGACTATAAAAAATAAATTAATTAATAAAAAATAAAATTATGAATAGAAATATAATATTATCTCAATCACACTAATATAGCAACCTCTGATTAATCAAATCCAGTAAAGCAGATAATACTAAGATTTACCTTTTCTGTTGTAGTAGTTTGTAATATTACTGTTAGCTAATACAGTATTTGTGATTATCTTTTGTGGTCACTTTGACACTTTATATAATAATTAAGTAAAACAAATCAAAATAAACAGCTGATTTTCTCTTATGCTGTTATATATCACCAGTGTGTGAACGTTAGCATGTGAGAATTGTTGCTTTTATTAGAGATGCATGAAATATTGGTTATTGGCCTCTACTTATTTGTACAGGTTTATGTTGTGTATAATTATGCACGTTCAATACTGCCTTTTTTAGATTTAGATTACATCTGTAATCATCTGTCACTCTTGTAGTGTTTAAAACATTTTTTTTAATTTACCCAGCAGGCACCAGACCAGACGTCGGACGGATGTTAGGGATAGGTGTTCATGTGTTATACCTGTGTTCATGTTTTATACCTGAGGTCTCTGAAACTCTGTAAATAAGTAATTTAACATTCCAATTTAGTTGATTAGTTCTCATAAGATTAGAAAGGGTTGTGAAGTGTCAATCTAATTCTTAAATGTTAAGTATGTTTTTTGAGCAATTAAAATGGCCTTAGGGTCTCTCAGACCTCAAACCGAAAAGGTTAATGCATTACTTTTGACCAACACCAGAGCGGAGAGCTGTTCTCACAGCAGTTCTGTCAGAAAGCATTGAGTTCAGTCAGATCTACATTATCCATGTTCATGTTGGCGTAACGATGTGTGAATGTGGGTGGTCAGTGATGCGGCCTGGATTCACTGAGTCATCACATGGGGGTTTCCCTGTAAAAGCTAAACCCCAGTACCACCTCCCTCTCTCCCTCAGGCTAGCTTTTTATAAGAGTAATGGTGTACCATAGGAAGTCTGGTTGTAGGGTAAGTGCCTGTGTAACCACTTGCTGTTTTTGAGGTGCGTTCACAGATGGTGCTGCTGTTGTGTTGAATTAAATCAAACCATTCAAGCAAACAGACAGTGTGTTCATTTGGTAAATGGTGTACCTGTAATACCCCTGAATAAAAGCATTAAAAGTTCAACTGGCATGTTTCTCAAAGTATTGGCAAAGCATCAATATACATGGCAAGAGCACTGACAAAAATAAAAACAATAACAATAATATCAATGACAAAAGAATAAGGTGCATAGGTAATCCCGTTGAAATAGAAATAAAGTACAATAAAGCACTACTTCCTGGTGCTGCAATGTAAAAAACACTGGTAAAATGTGTACTTCGTTGTTTTTGGTTTGGGATTTACTGGTCTCTTAAGTGGATGCAGGAAGCTGACATTTCTACCTTTAGTGATTTCTGTATCTTATACCTATTGTGTTTCTCCCCAGGCACAGAAATCATGGATAGAAAGAGCTTTCAGCAAGAGAGAATGTGTGCACATTATTGTAAGCACCAAAGACCCCCATAGGTGAGTACCACCGCTACTGCCTTAGTTTGTGCAAATGGAGCATTTTAATCGTACAAATGGCACATTTAGATGCAACTAAATGTGTTTGTACTATTAATGAAAGAGAAATTGTTCCTCATTAGTGTGGCCTGCTTTGAAGCTGTTAGCGCATCTAAAGATACAGTCACGCTGAGTGAGGAAGTGAAAACTTATAAAAGAAATCTTCCTTCTTTTATAGACAGTTTTTTATGATGTGAAGAATTTGTTTTCTGGTTTTCTCTAATTAATCTAAAATGTAAATCTCAAAGCCTCTTTAATACAATTGAAGTCTTCGTATGTCTTTTGTAGATCACTTGCTGACAGTTTTGACTTTTGATTCGATGGACATTCAGTTCATTTCACATTGGTTGTCTTCTGTCACAGGTGCTGTTGTGGCCGTCTAATTGGTCAACATGTTGGCCTGCCCCCCAGCATCTCATCCAATCAGAACGAGAAGTCCGAGCGTGTGCCAAAGAATGACAGCTTGTCAGAGAAGTGGTCCATCAGCAAGCACACCCAGCTCAGTCCCACTGACGCCTTTGGAACCATTGAGTTCCAGGGAGGTGGACATTCCAATAAAGCAATGGTACAGCTATTCAGTTTCTTATTAACAACCTTTGATGCTCAAAGCGATGATAACTCTACAAAATATTACATAACTCTGATAAAATATTCATGAAGCTTTTAGAATTAAATTCCTTTTGTGAGGCATTTATTAATGCCTGTAGTTCCTGCCAGCTTTGAAATATTATCCATTTTACTGCCAAAAAATGATGTACAGTACTTCAAAAGACAAAATGGAGAGTGGGACCTGATTTTATTAATTGGGAATTTATTAAATAATGATAAGTGGACATTACACAACAGAGAAAACTGACAGTTATTTAAAACTATACAAGTGACAATGGAAAATGAAAGTAATTTAAGAGAAACAGCATGTTTTAATAAATTCTGCAAAGCCTGTTCCAAAGAAATAATTTGTTCGATTTTTGTTTTGTTTTTTGTTTTATGTTCAAAGTCTTTTCAGCAGTGATAATAAGAAATGCTTCTTGAGCATAATTTCTGAAGTATCACGAGACACTGAAGACTACAGTAATGACTACTGAAAATTCAGCTTTGATCACAGGAATAAATGCCATTATAAAGGGAAATCGGATGCACATTTTCCACAAGTTGGTGTGATTCTTTAGGGTCTTCATGAAATGTCTGCAACATACTTTGGTTGAAATTCCTCAGTGGTCATGTAAAACAACAGCTTTTTTACCTTGTCAAAATCAGTGAGCCGTTTCAGTGCATGTCTCTTTAAATGATAATAAGCTACTGCTGACTTTACCCCCCCTTCCATTTTTAGTGTACTTGGTGTCACATTACTATCAAAAACAAAACTAATCCACTGCCTCCTCAGTGGCTCTGATGTCGGGAGAAATTGAAGACTTCACTTTTACACCCAACTACAAAACACTTGCATTGCTTACAAGACATTGTTGTCGCTACAGCTGCTTGAGTGCAGAGGAAATGGAGCACAGCATACAATTCGCTGCGGGCAGAAATATGCTAATACAGCAGACATGTGCAGGGCTTCAGCAGTATGACATCATACTGCCCAGAAAATCAAAACGGCTTGATAATTGAGACTGTTTAGGTTTTTTTGGGGAATTAAAAAGGAGTGAATGGATTTTTATCATTGTAGAGTGTTTGTGTCCACACACTGCTAAGACACATTTAAATGCAAAAAGTGAATTTTGCATCCGATGTCCCCTTTAAGATATATTATATTATAGGAAACAGTTGTTTTAAACTATAATATTTTTTCACAATACTACTGTTTCACTGTATTTTTGATCAAATAAACACAACCTTAGTGAGCATAAGAGACATCTTAGATGTACTCTTAAAGACTACCTCAAGATTATTTTGCTTTTATGTTTTGTCAGTATGTACGAGTGTCTTACGACACTAAGCCAGACTTACTGCTGCATCTGATGACAAAAGAGTGGCAACTGGAGCTTCCCAAACTGCTCATCTCTGTTCATGGAGGACTTCAGAACTTCGAGCTGCAGCCCAAACTCAAGCAAGTCTTCGGCAAGGGTCTCATCAAGGCAGCCATGACCACCGGTGCCTGGATCTTCACTGGAGGAGTTAATACTGGTGTGTACGAGAGTATTAATGTACCTTTCAGTTTAATTAAGATTCTGATTAGATTACTCTTAAGATTCTAAACAATCTAGTCAAAATGATAGGCTGATACTATCTAAACTTTGACAGGAGATCATGTGTAGCTGTGTGCTATCTCAATGTCCTTGATGCATTGTGTGATATCTCTCACACTGAGAATCTGTTATTGCTTTCATTATACTCCCTTCTGCCACCCCAGGAGTCATAAGGCATGTTGGTGACGCTCTAAAAGACCACGCTTCCAAATCCAGAGGGAAGATTTGTACTATTGGTATTGCCCCCTGGGGGATTGTGGAGAACCAGGAAGACCTGGTGGGCAAAGATGTAAGTGAATCAACTGCAGCTAAATTTAATAACTAGGGCTCTTTTAGTATATTTTATTTTTCTAAATGACCAATAAGACCTTGTTTGGCTAAAGTCAGGGCAGATTTCTCAAAATGTGGTATTGTTAAATAATGATATATTAAATCATTGGATTCATTATTTACGAGAGCGCATTTCCAAATCACTACAGAATGATTTTCATGTTGTCTCTGCATGTATTCTGTGTCATATAGAAATCTATAAATAATTTATGTGAGCCACTACATATATCTACTCAGTTTCACCTCAACTTGTCTGTGTGTCTCTGGTGACTGGTGCACAACTGAGACACAGAGATCGAATCATTCTTTATTTATAACCACTGATTTCTATCCCCCCTCGTTCATACACGATTTTGGTCCTGTCTCCCTCTCTCTTCTAACACCCCACTCACCCCCACACCTCTCTAGTCTGGTCTAGTCTGGTGATTGTTGTAAAGACAATGTTGTGGCATTTCTATTTCTAGGTTGCTGATCAAAAAAGCAAATATGCGGCACTGATCACGTGACTCTTTGTACAGATGATCTGATGTTCTTCTTCTATTCTGTTTTTCTCCCATTGGGTAATTCTTAAAGGGATAGTTCACCAAAAATGAACATTCTGTCATTAATTACTCACCCTCATGTCGTTCCAAACCCGTAAGACTTTTGTTAATCTTTGGAGGACAAATAAAAATATTTTTGATGAAATCCAAGAGCACCTGCATAGACAGCAATGCAACTACCCCTTTAGTTACACAACTATCCCTTTAAATCATGCTGGAAAACATGATCATTAGGTTTTACACAAACTTGAAGAGTTTCAGTGCAGTTACTTATTCATTTGCATTTTAGATACAAAATAAAAGCACAATTTTTTTTTTACTAGTAATCTCTCTCACTTTCACCTTTGTTTCATTCTTTTTATACTGAATCTTATACTGAATAATTCATGCTGTGTGTATTACAGGTGGTCCGGCCATATCAGACGATGTCTAACCCTCTTAGTAAGCTAACGGTACTCAACAGCCTACACTCCCACTTCATTTTGGCTGATAATGGCACCACCGGAAAGTATGGAGCAGAAGTCAAACTGCGCAGACAGCTAGAGAAGCACATCTCTCTGCAAAAGATCAACACACGTGAGTACCTTTGTGGGTAATTAGAGATGCTAAAGTTAATGTGATTACTCCAAACTGCAAATTCAACTGTGCATTTAAATTGCTTGTGAGAGAGGTTATAATAGTCTTCTATCCTCAGTCACTATTTCTAGGTTGTTTTGTGCTGATCTTCAAAAACCCACAGAGGAGTTTCTCTATAGATTTCTGTCAGAAATGCCCAGATCAGTTTGTTGCTCAACGTGAAAATGCTACGCGAGTTGCAAGATTCAGAGTTGACTGCACTGAGAGCACAAAGCCCTCTTCAACTGCATTCTGCCAGATAATATCCATACAGTCCATTTACTCGCATAAAGATATCAAATAAACGTCATTCAGCTGAAGGAACACATTCAGATCCGATGAAAATGCTGTAAATCATGAACATACACAAAAAAGATGGCCCCTTTTTTCATGCTCATGTGGATTATTTAGGGTTTTTGAATTTGAAGATCGGTGTAAATTTAACTTGTTTTGTCTTCTGGGAAACATGTAAGTACTAAATGAAAAAAATATGTTTTTTAGGCAAAATAAGAAAAATCTTCATTTTGTTCAAAAGTTTTCACCTCTTTTCAGCTCTAAATGCAACGTTTTTCCTTCTGGAGCATCAGTGAGCGTTTGAACCTTCTGTAATAGTTGCATATGAGGCCCTCAGTTGTCCTCAGTGTGAAAAGATGGATCTCAAAATCATACATTCATTGTCGAAAAGAGTTAAAATACACAAACTTTCTGAAAAACCAAAGAATTTGTGGGACCTAAAGGATTTTAAATAATTAACAGTTCTGCAAGATGTGTGTAAACTTTTAAATTCAATTGTACTTTGATTAGTTGGCATACTTTCATAAGATTTCTATCCTGCACCCATAATGCTCGATTATAACATTATTTCTCATTTGAAAAATGCTGCCATTATGAATGGTAAATATACATAAAAACATCTCTTTGAAATCAAATTGCCGTTGAGGCTTGCTTTACATGGGCAATAATAAAGCAGCATTAATTATGGCAGGCTAATAGTGTTGAGTTGTGTGAATAAGGCTTAATCTTTATTGAGCCTAATTCACATACAATAGAAAGCATAAAATAAAAACTGAAAAAAATAAAAATGAGTTAATCACAGCATGAGTGTTTTAGCATATTTAGCTACTGGTTAAACTGGATTGCAGCAGAAATGCAAGGATTTTATTAAACCAAATTGGCACAACTGAGTGAATATGTGCTAGAATTAAAAAAAAAAAAGTTTTAATTTAATTTATTTTTTGATTGATTTATTTATTTATTCATTTAAAAACATGATTTAGTTTGTTACATAAACACAGTACTAACTCTTTTCCCCAGCATCAAATGAGCCATTCCATATACCTGCCGTATACAGTGCAGGGTCAACAGGAAGTTTGACCTCCCTCCCTTGTCATGTGACCTGTGGACTTCCCTTTGTCATCCTATGCCTGGAGTAATAGAGGGGGCTGGGAAGTCAAAGGGACGCTCAGGCGTCATCATTCGCATCAAAAATGACACCAGCCTCACCCACGTTGATTCATCCATAGGAAGCTGCATGTAAACGGATCGCTTAAAATAATCAGCCAAGTGCCTTGACATTTAAACAGGCAAAATCTGCTCTTCAAGAAAACACATCCAACCCTCTAGCATGTAGAAATTTCAGTCTTCAAACATGTTTGAGCCCTGTAAGCTGAACAGATGAAACATGTTTAAGCTCATTAAATCATCGCGTGACACATTCACAACACATATTCAGACTGCGATAAGACCAGTTTACTCTGACATCACACTCATGACAGGAGCTTCATATATCTGAGCCATATCTGAGCTTGCAGCCACCTCTCTCTGTCTCTTTCTCTCTCTCTCTGTTGCATCAGCTGTGTGATGGTGGTGTTTGCTCTGGCTTTGGGCAGAGCTCATTTCTTTATTTTATTACCTGTCCTTTCTAACACTAGAAGAACATCAATAACACTCTGAGCCATCACCATGAGGCTCACAGAGCTACAGAGATCCTCAAACATGGAATCAAATCTCTTTGTTTTGGAAGAATTGCGGCAGGCTGCGGGCCGGCTTACATATTCACAGTCTGACAAGCACTGCAGCGGTACTGGATTAAAATGAATTACGGAGCCATGCTTGCTGTTGTTGGGCTAATGAGGAGGGCTTTTTGAGTGTTTCGCAGATGAGGGAAAGACTAGCGTGTGCAGGATGCAATGAAGATTTCCTTGCAGGATAAGATGGGATGTGAGAATCAGTTCAATTGTACACAATTAGGTGCAGCTTGATTGGAATCAGCGGTTAATCCCTAATTCAAATGGGGAATAGAGTAAACCGTCTCATGTGAATTAGAATGGATGTTGAGAAATTGCAGGCTACTAAACAGGGATGAATACAGTAATGATTTGCAGTCACGGATGGCATTGTTTATTGGTATACGCGCACTGCGTTATTTTAGCAACTGATTTACTTAAGGAATCATGCTAATACAGCAATATGCAAACTGTACAACACCATTCCCCATCTTACAGGTTGGTTCTTAAAAGTTTTAAAGGAGTGCTATTATGCTTTTTCACTTTTTGAATTTTAGTCAGTGTGTCGTGTGTATCTTTGGGCTTAAAAAGATCTACAAAAAGTTACAAATCTCAAAGTCCACTCCAAAGGGAGATATCTTTCAAGAACTACAACGAACGGCTCCTTTGGATTACAGCGTTTGTTTTTCGCATGCTATGATGTCACAACGTGATCCATTAGAATATCATTAAATGAAATCCCGCCTACGGAAATTCTAACTGTTGGATGGTGGGTAGGGAAGAGATGGAGAATTAGCCTAAATTTAGCGATGCGGCGCGAAGAGCCACTGTAACGAGCCGCAGCACGGTGGGTATAAACACAAGCATTGACTAGAGTGGCCGCTTCAGAGCAGTAACTCGCCGCAGACATGTGCAGTACAGAAGGTCGAAACACATGCCGAAGTAGATAGCTGTAGATAGCTTCACTTATAACGTGAGTGTTTTTAAAATGCATAAACTTGCACTAGAATAGGCTAGGCTAATCAGTGATGATGTTCTTTGATAATGCTAGGCTGCTTTTAGCCTTATGCTGTAGCTGGTTTCCAGCAAAGAAACTAAGTATGTAAAGCAGCATAAATAAATTAGCAGGATAATATCCTAGAATGAATGGCATAGACGGGTGTTTCTCTTCATCAGTCCAAAACAAGTCCAATAATGTGCATCTATCCATAATAAAAAGTGCCTCACACGGCTTTGGGAGGTCAGTAATGGCCTCCTGTAGTGAATCGATGCGTTTTTGTAAGAAAAATATCCATATTTAAAACGTAAGAATCACTTTAATCTAGCTTGCGCTAACAGTTGTACACGGAACTTGCTTCT
>JAHKKF010515563.1:0-14601 GCA_019740295.1 Labeo calbasu
ATATATATATATATATATATATATATATATATATATATATATATTTGCTTGAATAAATTAATAGTTTTATTCAACAAGGAAACATCAAAAATGACAAAGTATTTTATTTCAAATAAATGCAGTTGAACTTTCTAATCAAAGAATCCTGAAAAGCACAACTAATTTAACAATAATAAATAAGCAATCAAAAACCATTTATCAAAAATGACATATTTAAGGCCCTATGAAGTTCTGTGTTTTCCTTTTCTAATTTTCTGGATTCCATTTTCATTAAAGGTTAATAATCAAAAGCTATAAAACCTCTAAGTTATATATATATATATATATATATATATATATATATATATATATACATACATATATTTATGTATGTATTTTTTTTCAGAAGTACTATGTTGTGTATTTACATTTTTCTGGTAAATAAATTATGGCACATAATTTTTTGGTAAATATTCCTTAAAAAATAATGTTTTAATGAAAAAATGTATTATTAGTAGTAGTACTATCATTACACTGAGTAATATATTTCTGTCACAGTTTCTTCAAGTTTTATTTTGACGAGCTGCTGTGAAGACATTTAAATTCCTATATGTGACCACAAAACCAGTAATAAGGGTAATTTTTTTTAAATTAACATCATGAAAGCTTTCCATTGATATATGGTTTGTTAAGATAGGACAATATTTGGCTGAGATACAACTATTTGAATTGAACTGAATCTGGAATTTGAGGGTGCAAAAAAAATTAATAAATAAATAAAAATATCAAAATAGAAAATCACCTT
Organism: Labeo calbasu; assembly: GCA_019740295.1. NCBI lineage: Eukaryota > Metazoa > Chordata > Actinopteri > Cypriniformes > Cyprinidae > Labeo > Labeo calbasu. Next base: position 785 of record JAHKKF010515563.1, read on the forward strand.
TAAGTTTGTCCAGATGAAGTTCTTAGCAATGCATATTACTAATCAAAAATTAAGTTTTGATATATTTACGGTAGGAAATTTACAAAATATCTTCACTTAATATCCTAATAATTTTTGGCCTAAAAGAAAAATCAATTATTTTGACCCATTCAATGTATTTTTGACTATTACTACAAATATTCCTGTGCTACTTAAGACTGTTTTTGTGGTCCAGGGTCACATTTATGATATGAGTTTTTCTCAAAAGAAATGGTAAAATGCTCATGAAGTGACTCTTATAGCAGTTCTAGAGACTATGTTTGTGTGTTTATGTACTCGTATATTGAGGCTGAAAACACTGTCAGCGCCACGCACGCTTCAGTATGTGTGTAGTAAACGAAACCGTGCATCTGCGCCATTCATTCACACAGAGACACGCAGAACATGCAGGATTCATATTTAAATAGCATTTTTGCAGCCTAATATTCACAGACACTAGTCCATATCATGTTTTGATTTAGGTGTACTGACCTACTTTTGATTTATTCATCACAAATTTGTTAAATTCGGTGACATTCCGCGTTGTACAGTAAATTCCATTTTTTTATGACTGGATTCAACAAATCCATCCACGTTTTCCACGTCGCAGAAATCATAGGGCCCCTCTATTACTTTATTATTCCTAGCTGCATTAATCATTACTCAGTAAAAACTGCTGACTGCAGTCAGTCACATTGTGATGGCACTGTCACAAAGCTGCTACTCCTACTTACGAAGACTTGGTGTTATTACCTGGTAAATGTCCGACAGGCTGCTGCTTCCAGAATCACTGGTGATGCTACATCCTGAGTGGCTGGAGGAAACGTGTGTCACCTGGGGGTGAATCCCGTCTGCCAGGTGTAATCTGCTGAAGTCTGCCGGCAGCTGCATATGGAGACAAACACACAACGTCAGGATGTACATTCGATCATAATGATCCACATACAAACTGCAAAGCTCAGTAGCATATCTGTTAATTTACTCAACTTTTTGATCACATATATGGCCTCAAAGCCAACAGACATAGACTAAAATTAAAAAAAAAAGCTGGACTTCATTGGATTTCTAAATGTCACAGATTGCAGTTTGTCTTTTCTGCTAAAGTTCAAAGTAATGCCAGTTTTGCGGTAAGCTGCAGTCCACTACACTATCATTTATTCATCCCACCTGCAGTCTGATGTTTCTGATACGACTCCTCTCAAGGATTTTTTGGTGAAACCAAGCCTCAGAGACATTCAATGTTTTATTAGAGCTAAAACACGACCAGACAATATATTAAACAAGGTCAATTTTCCCCTCCACACCATCCAGTTCCATCAAACGCAACAAGGTGTCAGTCAGATCAGTCACATTAAATGTGGGGTTTCCCCTTTTCTTTCCCTCAACAAAATAGCACAGCTCATTTGCTAATGCTAATGAGTGTTGACAAGCGGTTTCTCACACAAAGCCATTCTATGACCTTAAAAGACTTGGAATATATAAGCCATATGAACACATATTTTCCACAGTCCTGTATATTTTCCGCAAACCTGCTATTAAGTCTGCTTATACGTTGATTCCCAGTAACTAAATTTGGACTGAAGCTGTAAAGAAAATGAAATTTCTAATTATATTTCCAATGCAAGACAGCCTTGGCACTGGAGTACTATCTTGGCTTACAGCAAAAACAAAGCCAGTTCATATCTACACAAAAACAATCATTAGGAAAACAAATACCTCATAATTAATGAAAGAAAGACACTGCATAGTCGAAGGCTATGTGGCATGTTTATTTCCTCTGCTTCAGTGTGAGCAAGCAGCTCTTTTGTGGCGACGCTCTGTACATATTTGAAGGGGTGCGGCTGCGAGAGCAAAGCGTGTGTGTGTGGGGGCTTGTGCAAGAGGAAAGGCTCTGACAACAGCACTGAGATAAGGAGCTAAGAACCAATTTCAGCTAATATTAGAGTGCACACAGCCCACACGCGCACACGCGGCCACATTCCGATAAAGCTCATTCAATCGCCTCCCGATTGTGTCTGCGCGCGTGCTCGTGTGTGTATGTGTGTTCACGAGTGAAATTGCTTTTTTTGGGGGGCTATTGGATGTCTTCAGCCAGCTGTGGCTGAGTATAGCTTTCATACAAAATGCATCTGACCTAATTTCCACTCCCATAATCATATACATGCCGGAAATGCAGCCAATTCTCCTAGGAGACGAAGAGCTTGAACTGAGAGAAAACAGCCTTATAGATGGAATAGAAGCAGATAGGGAAAGCTATATATTTCAAGACACCATCTGCACCAATGCTGGTGTGGTAACGGGGGGATAGAGGTAGATGCCTGCTGTTTGGTGTGCTGTGCGGCTAAAGGTGTGTTAACACACTAATGTGTTGATGAATATTCCTCCTCACATACACAAATTCATTATTTTAATCTATTGCCATGGCAGTTCATCCATATTAATTGGGGCTATTTACACCTAAAAGCAGAGAGACAACATAAGAGGAAGGAAGAAAGACAAATGAGAGACAGAGAGAGAGAGAGAGAGAAAGAAAGAAAGAAAGAATAAAAGAAAGAATAAAATAAAGAAAGAGTAGTAAAAAGTCAAAGTCAGAATAAAACACAAAAATGAACAACATAGCAAAGAAAAGAACAAAATATGGGACAAACAAAAGAGAAATAAAAAATACAAACAAAAGAAGAGACAAATGAAGAGACAATTCAAATATTTACAATTAACAAAAAGGAAAAAGACTTATAGTGACAATATACAATATACAATATGAATCAACAAATAACAAAGTGAACAACTAAAAGGACTGATTCACTTCCAGAATAAAAAAAATCCTGATAATTTACTCACCCCCATGTCATTCAAGATGTTCATGTCTTTCTTTCTTCAGTTGAAAAGAAATTAAGTTTGTTTTTGAAAAACATCCCAGGATTTTTCTTCATAAAGTGGACTTCAGTGGGAGCCAATGGGTTGAAGGTCCAAATGCAGCTTCAAGGGGCTCTACACAGCCGATCCCAGCCGAGGAATAAGTGTCTTATCTAACGAAACAATCTGTCATTTTCTAAAAAAAAAAAAATAATAATAATTTTGCACTAGCTCTGCGTCCACGACTTCACGCATTATGTTGTCTCGTTAGAAAGGTCACGTATGATGTAGATGGAAGTACTAACCCAATGTTTATAAAATGGATAGCTCTGGTTCTTGATTCTGATTGGTTGAACTGCATTCAAAGCTGTTGTTAATTACACTTCAAACATACACCTTTGTATACGTCTGTGTGTTGCTCAGCAACCACTTTGTTGCAACCGCAACCGCTTCTGAGGAACTACATTGTTTGGCGGAAGAATATTGTTTTTATTAAAGGGGTCATCAGACGCCCATTTTCCACAAGTTGATATGATTCTTTAGGGTCTTAATGAAACGTTTATAACATACTTTGATTAAAAATTCTCAATGGTAGTGTAAAAAACTCCCTTTCTACCATGTCAATATCAGTTCTGCAGAAATCAGCCCATTCTGTTGCATGTTTCTTTAAATGCAAATAAGCCGCATTTAGTCGAACCTTTCCTGCGTGATTACGTGACGTTGTAGACGTGCATCACAGAGCTAGTGCAAGTTGAGTATTTGGGGTTAAAAAGTATACAAATGTATTTTTTTTAAATAAAATGACCTATTGTTTTGATAGACAAGACACTTATTCCTTGGCTGGGATCGTGTAGAGCTCTTTGAAGCTGCACTGAAACTGCCATTTGGACCTTCCTTTGACTGAAGAAAGAAAGACTTTATCATCTTGGATGACATGGCTCAGGAAACCATTTTTTATTGTAAAAGTGAACTAATCCTTTAAAGACAGAATGAATGAAAAGAAAAATGAGAGAAATAAATACAGAACTACAAGACAGACAAAGACAGATAAATGTAGAACACAACAAAACAACAGGAGGAAAGAAAGACAAAAAAAACATTAAGCACAGAAGCTAAACTAATAAAAAACAAAAGACAATTAACAAAGATAACAGAAAAACAGAATGTGCCAGAATAAAAGAACGAAGAAAAACAAAAGTACAAACAAAAAAGATCAAATAAATGAAAATAAACATGCAAGAGCACAAAAGAACAAACAAACGAATGGAACACAAGAACAAGCAAACAAAACAAAAAAAAAAAACAAACAAACGAAAGACAGAACAAAAGGAAAAACAAATATAAGGCAGAACAGAAGTTAGAATAAAGAAAAGCGTACTTAATTAGGGTTCTTGAAGCACCAGTACACACTCAGACTGATGTGGTTCAGTATACACTATCAGGTCAGCGGGTGCATTCAGCACTTAAAATAAAGGCGCTGTGATAGCAGCAAAGCGCCTCAATCCTCCCTCCGCATCCCTTCGCTTGTGTTCCTCAAGGCTATTCCCTGAACGCTCCTGGATGGCCACTGAGCTGTCAGCTATGATACACACATCAGCTCTCCTCTCGCTACCATTGCAGAAAGGAGCCATCAAAATCTCCACCACGCCATTAAATTCACTTCTCGGGAGTGTACATGGGTTTTCCTCCCTGCTGTCATAGAAACGAGCAGGGAACAATGAAGCGGTTACCAGCTTACGCCGAGCAGAGAAGCAACTGAGCGATGCCATTTTTCAAGGTGTCTTTTTGTTTGTAAATGAGGGTGATTTGCACGTGATGCTTCCCACAGGAGTTTCAACTGCACGGAGTGTTTTAACAGCATCTTCATTATGATGCCAAGAGCTTTCTACAGATACATGTATGTCGTTTAAGAACAGACAAATGTGTTTTTGTTTGAATTTAAAAGTCACTGATATTTTTAAAATATTCTTTAGGTGCATCCAAGCAGAAGTGTGGAGAAACGTGAAAGAACTCCTTGGGGTTTTAGGCCTATCACCTTATTTTCTGAGCTGGAAAATCTGCAGGATGGATTAAAACAGTAAAATCTTAAACTGTGCTGAGAGTATTATTAAATTAGCCAAAACAGTTAGCAGGGGATATATGGAACTTTGTGCAACAACAACAGCTGTTCCAATTCTGCAGGAATCTCCAGATTCGTCCCTGAAGAGGAGAATAAATGATTACAAAGTCTTCCAAGTTCTAAATATCACACAAATTGTCCATGATGTTTAATTTATCTTCGCAAAACTTTGTATGATCTTCTTATAAAATGCTTCACTTTCATAAATCTCATCCCCACAGGCAACGCACAAATAGTATCTCCCTCCAAAGATATAGCCTGCTAACATACACAGTTCATTTTATGAGGTGGTTCATTGAGCAAGAAATGAAGCATTGAAGGCTAATGAAGTTTATTCTCCAAGGTGGGGTGGGCGATATACTGGTGAAAGCAGTATATAGAAAATTACATTTTACCCATATATTTGTAAATGTGAGGGCTGAACTGAATGTAACAAGCTGTACACTGCAAAATAATGGCAAGACATCACATCTTTCCATTTAGTTATCTTTGCATCAATGACTCTTATGAACCAGTTCATCTGATGAATCATTTAAAAAGACTCACAAACTCAAAAGGTATCAGTTCTGATCAATCTGACGAATCTTTCACTTCACAAACTAATGACTCAACACTGAACTCACTGAACTGTAGGTTATCAGTACTTTAAGTTTCATTGCAGTATGCATGTTAAAAAAATTAATTAATTAAAAATGAATAAATAAATACCTATTTTTTCCTGAACCTCTTTAAATATATATATATATATATATATATATATATATAATAAAAANTAATTAATTAAAAATGAATAAATAAATACCTATTTTTTCCTGAACCTCTTTAAATATATATATATATATATATATATATATATATATATATAATAAAAATATATAATTATAAAATATATTTTAAAAATATAATATCGGTGCCGATATTAAGCATTTTTATGTTTTTTGGTATCGGTTTCAAAGCAGATTTGCCGATAAAATAATTTTAAAACATTTAAAGAAAGTTTCTGTTTGTCAGAGCCCTTGTTCTTAATAGTTTTTACACCAGACAAATATATTGGTTCAAAATATCGGTCTTCTTGATCTGTAATAACTGGTATTGGCGTGGCCCTGAAAAACACATATTGGTCGACCCCTAATATATAGGCCTATAATATAATAAATATATATATAAATTAGCGGTCAACCGACATTGTTTTTTGACAGCCGATGCCGATATCTTGGAAAGCAGAGTGGCCAATGGCCGATAGAAAGCCTTTAATTAATATTTAACAGATTTGAAATCATTTGAAAATGGATTAAAAATAAATGTGTAAAATAAACATACTTATACTTTAGATGTATTTTGGTCACACTTTATTTTAAGGTTCACTTCTCACTATTAATGTCAGTGTTAATATCCCTATACTAAAGTGTTACCAGTATTTTTCAGAAATAAAAGCCATGTAAATATGTAAATATTGTTACTGACCAATAAATAAACCGTATATATAATGCACTAACAACTCAAAAATAACAAAATTAGCATGTATTAGTTCACAGGGATGGTTCTACATGCATGGTGATTTTTTTTTTCTTTGAAAATAGTCCAGCAAAAGATTAATGTTAGCATAAGCTCCTCAGGGCAAAATTAATGAAAATTCAAAATTTAAAAAAATGAGCAAAAACGTCTCATTTATCAGCACCAGCCCAGCCCATTTTGACTCTTCATACATATTTGGTATGCAAAAACATAATTTAGACAAAACGTTGGTAGTGACAGCAGTCAATATACATGTGTCAATAGCAATATCCTGCTTGCCTCCTGTGCCCACCCAGGGGTCCGCTCCTGTCCTTTAAGTGCCCTTTTCATGTCACTGTTGCACATAATAAAGACTTAACTCTCCTACCACACAATTTAGGGCAGGCCTCGGTCAATTAACCCAAGAGGCTTTTAGTCAAACAGCGCACAGGTCACAGACAGCACGCTACACTCACAGGGGTCCCAAATATCACTCTTGTGATGCCTCAGGGGGAGTTTGTAAATAAATGAATGGGCTTAAGGCAACACTGACCTTTCACACTTATCTGTTCGAATGCAAGGTTATTAAATGCTATAAGGGTCACAGATTTAACTGGATCCTTGCTCTTTAAAATGTCTGTGGGTCACAAGCAAGTCCAAAAAAGATACTGCAGTCTTAATGACCTACATAGCCAGACAAGAGTGCTAGCAAAAACTGCTCTATGAAGGTTTGAAAGTTTATTTTTATGCACAATTGCATGCATACCCATTCCTAACAAAGCTCTACCTGCTGTTAAGCGTTTGAGGTGTGGAGGTGTGAACCTGTAGCTTATATGCGTGTGATGAGCTCATGTCTGTCAAACCGAAAAGGTGTGACATTATAAAAAAGGGCTGACGCTGGAGGACTCAAAGCTGCAAACCTATCCCATAAGCCTCAGCATCGCTCTGGGGCCTCTCGCTTTCCTGAGCTGAGAGGATCAAAAGATTAAAGAGCTTCGGCTGGGCGTCAGATTAAACAGGGCCGATATTCTCACAAACACACGCCAATATATTTACGACGCTAATGTAGGGAATACAGCTAAGGAAAACGACAACTTCCTGATAATTCAATGAAAGGGTGTCCGCAATTAATCTCTCCAAGTACAGGACTCCTTAAAGATGATACTAAATGATGCTAAACAGCATGTGTCCCACAGGTCTTTAAAAAGAACTCTGTACACATACTCGCTTGAGCGATTGCAGTATTTCAAATAAATGCTGTTTTTTTTAAATTCCTATTCATCAAATAATCCTAAAAAAAGATGACAATAAGAAATGGGTTTTTTAGCACCAAGACAGCATGCTAAAATGATTTCTATAGGATCATGTGACACTGAAGACTGGAGTGATGGCTCATGTAAATTCAGCTTTGCGATAAAAAAAAGAATTCAAACTGACAATGGAAATATATCAAACAGTTATTTTAAATTGTAAGACTGTTTCACAAAGGAACCAAAAATGGTTCTTGACTTGATTTTAGGTTCATTTTGTAAACAGCAGCCATATCTATACAACATCATAGAATGAAAATGTATAAAACATAATATGAAGGATGCATGAATCAAAGAAAGTATGAGGAGAAGATTTAGACTTAAGAAGATGGGTGTAATTTTAGCTGTAAAATATTGTAAAAACAGGTTAACAGTAAGTTCCTTACATGGAAAACGGTTTAAAAAAATCTAATGGACATTTCATGTAATTTAACAGTAAAATGCTGTCAATTGTATAGTTTTTAGAACTAGTAAAAAAAGAATAAATCAACATTTAATTTGCAGTTAAAAACTGTTAACTGACATTCCTAGAATTCCCTCCGTGACACTTAACAAGGTATCCTATATTGCCAAAAGTATTGGGACACCCCCTTCTAATGAACAGGTTTGACTACTTTAGTAATTTCCATGAGTACAAATCTTAATATTTAAGCATATAATGACATTCTAGGGCAGTGCTTCTCAAAGCTTTTATACCAAGTACCACCTCAGAAAATATTTGGCTCTCCAAGTACTACCATAATGATCAACATTAAAATACAGTAGCGTAGCAGGCCTAACTATTCAACTACAGCTCTGCAAAGTTCAAAAACGAGGCAGTTTTATTCCTTATAAGAACATTTATTGTCAGCCACTTTGTAAATACAAGGTTTCAACATTAACACTGCAAAGTGCTTACAAACAGGTTCATAAAAAAACTTAAATAATCATTAAATTAAAATGTATAGTGTTTTAACATTAATTTATGTTTAATTTTGTCATTCCTCTGCGTACCACTACACTCTTAAAATTATAGGATCTTTTTGGCATCGGTGGTCCCATGAAGAACCCTGAACATCCACGGAACCTTTCAAATGCCAAAAAGGATCTTTGTAGTCAAAAAAGGTTCTTTAGATTTTTAAAATGTTCTTCAAATTGGTTCTTTTAAAACTGTTCACTGAAAGGTTCTTTCGGGAAGCGGGAACCAAAAATGGGTCTTCTATGGCATCGCTGCAAAAACATCCTTTTTCTGGGAATTGTGTGCTTATATTTTTATAGCAAAAGTTTGGACAGGACCCTCTTCTATTCTAACATAACAACGCCTCTGTGTATAAGGCAAGGTTAAAAAAGAAATAATTGATTCAGTCAGCGTGGAAGAACTTGACTGGTCTGCAGAAAGACCAGAAAGACCTTGAGCCAAAAACTGATCACCAAATGCCACTGACTTGTACATATTAATACAGCCATTTTAGACACTTCTAAAACTGTTGCAAAGGAGATGGAAATACAATTTTTAAATACATGAACTGTGTTTCCATCTTTGTTGCAGCAGTTTTGGAAGTGCCATTTTCTGTTCTAAAGAAAGGGGTGTCCCAATACTTTTGTGCATATAGTGTAAGTATGCGTCATTGGTGTTTGGTGATGAGTTTTTGGCTCAAAGTCTTTCTGGTCTTTCTGCAGACCAGTCAAGTTATGAATCAATCATTTCAAGGTCTGCATTTAAAGTCATGCCAGAGGTTTTCAACTGGAATTAGGACTTTGCTTTCTGCAGACCAGTCAAGTTCTTCCACACTGACTGAATCAATCATTTCTTTCCTTTCAGGTGCGTTGTCCTGTTAGAATAGACATGTGTTCTGTCCAAACTGTTGCTAAAAAATTAGAAGCACACACTTCCCTAGAATAACATTTTACACTTAAATATTAAGATTCGTACTCATGGAAATTACTAGCAGTAGTCAAACCTGTTAATTAGAAGTGGGTGTCCCAATACTTTTTGCAAAATGGTGTATTTTGTTTAAATAATCATTTCTTATTGTTATCAGTTCTGCACGTTTGGGTTTTATGTTACATCTTCTGTTATTTAGTGAATGTTTATAGCATTAGTTAAGTGTCATGAGTGTTTCCATGATGGTGTTTTGTGATTGCATGAACTCATTGACTCTGTTCACCATCTGTATACTAGTATATACTTAAGCTTACTTTTATACTTAAGCTTATGATGACCTTCTTCATTATTCTTAATGTGGCTTCTTCTTTTACCCCCTGCATTATTATGGTGGCTGTCAGTATATGTTAATGGTCGGAAAGAGATTTTAGTAGCAGTGTGCATTGTTGAATTTACATTTTACTGTATTTTCTACACAATTATTCCAGCAACCACAGCTGCCATTTTTTTTTACAGTGTAAAAAAATAAACAGGAGAAATCATAATGCTTAATATGGTAGTAATCCTGCTATTCAGTAAAAAAACCTAGGTTGAAAATAACTGTCCCCATTGGAGTTACAAAGATGTTCACTTTGTGTGCTTGCAAGCCTTAAAGAATTAGTTCACTTTCAGAACAAGATTTTCAGAAAAATGTACGTCTTTCTTTCTTCAGTCGTAAAGAAATTATGTTTTTTGAGGAAAACATTTTAGGATTTCTCTCCATGTAATGGACTTCTATGGTGCCCCCAAATTTGAACTTCCAAAATGCAGTTTAAATGCAGCTTCAAAGGACTCTAAACAATCCCAGCCGAGGAATAAGGGTCTTATCTAGCGCAATAATCAGTTATTTTCTTAAAAAAAAAAAAAAAAAATTAAAACTAAAACTCCCATCTCATTTTCTCCTCCAACTTCAAAATCCTACATCGCTGTTTTACCTTTTTTAGTTAAGGGTGTTTGATCTTCTTTGCAAGTTCACTTTGTAAACTCTGGGTTGGTACTTCTGCAGCGATGTAGGATGATTTGAAATTGGAGGAGAAAATGAGATGAGAGTTTTAGGCATACTCTAAATGTCATGAGTGAGGACGAGCGTATATAAGGTATATAAATTGTAATTATTATTTTTTTTTTTTTAGAAAATAACAGATCGTTTTCTCGGCTGGGATCATTTAGAGCCCACTGAAGCTGCATTTAAACTGCATTTTGGAAGTTCAAATTTGGAGGCACCATAGACGTCCACTACATGGAGAGAAATCCTGAAATGTTTTCTTCAAAAAACAATTTCTTTACGACTGAAGAATGTAAGACATCTTGGATGACAAGGGGGTGAGTACATTATCTGTAAATTTTTGTTCTGGAAGTGAACTAATTCTTTAAGGGGAAAATAATATTCCAATAACATAACCCGGTTCTAATGTCTGATTGGTCATTACATTTTTCTAGCTGTGCTAAAACCTTCACACTCTAAAGAGAAACACCTGTTCACAGCATCACTGCAACTTGCACAGTGAATTGTTGTATTTGTTGCATAGCAACAGTCTGTTATGTCAGGGTCTATGAAGATGTTCGAACACCAGCACATGTTTTCAGAGCTTGCACAAGGCCAAACGAACACTAGCACATTATGGCTGACAGAAGATCAATTCATTTACAGCTAAAAGTGCTCATCATTCCACTCGGCAGTCCGGCGCTGATCGCTTTCCGATGCCACCCGTGTGCAAACACCACCGAACGCGATCACTCATTCACACACACACATACGTGAACAAGATGCGTTCGGCTTTATGAAATACAGCGTATATTGAGCTGACAGCATCGTTCAGCGATGTCATAACTCCTCCCACACTCAAACGCTCATCATAAAGCCATTTAAATCTCATTTCTACTGATTCCCAAGAGCTGTGACAAGCACGAAGCGATCTTGGTCGTTTCATCATCCAGTACACACACGTCTGAGCGTGTGCGGGGTGATGGGGGGGTGGTGTGCACATGGCCGCCTTCACACACTGACACACATTACACTAGCGGCGGATGAATGAGGTCGTGGCACTCGACAGCCTCTCGTAAAACACGATTCCACAGAGTCTAACGATACAACGCTGCATTACACCAGACTTGCATGAAATGTCAATTACAACAGATCTGCATGCATGCATGCAATTAACCCTTTAAACAGCTGAGCAAAAACAAGCTAGAAATTTACCGAAATGCATCTTTCTGCAGTGAAAGTAACGTTAGCCACTCAATGCATCTAACGCTGTTCCTGTCCATCCTCATCTTGTTTGGCACATCAGGCTAATCTGATGAGCGAATGCTGGTAGTATTTTGAGGAGGGAGAGCTAGCAATGTAGGGTCGATACTTACGGGGCTTTTATCAGCCTGGCTGGAGACTCCATGGCCGCCACCACTAACTAATGGCTTCATAATGGAGGTGCAGAGCCAGGGCGAAATTTAAGCATCCTGCTGGTTCCCACTAATCTTCCCCTCTCTCCCCCCTCCAGTGAGTCTTCCCCTGTCTCCCGTCTTTTCTCCCCCCCTCCTGCAGGGGAGAAGAGGAGAATCTTTCCCGGGGAAGGAGGGGGAGAGAGTATGTTCGCCGGAGATGATGCGCTGGATTCGAACAACACGATTGCCACTCCAAAAAAAATGTGTTAAAAAAAGATTCAGCGTTTTTCCATGTCAGGTGCGCACAGCATCTGTATGTCCACTAGGTCCATTAAAAATGAGAATAAAAGGAGAAGTGCAAACGGATGAGAAATCCAAGAAGGGATGAGCTGAATCCTCCGTATCAGGTAATTAGGTAAGACTCTCCCACCAGTGACGACCAATGCCGATCGACGGCGTTATAAAAAATGAGGGAAAAAAAGGCAAAAATGGCTGACAGCACTTTCACTCCCTTGCATCCTCTGTCTCTCTCGTCTCCACGCGAACGGCTTTATGCACCATTAGCCGAGGCTGTGACCAGAGAACCAACCTCACGCATCCAGGCTGTCTTTGTTAAACACTCTCGGTTCATTTGTGTCCAAAGCAGGGGGGTGTGTGAGTGTGTAAGAGAGAGTGTGTGTGTGTGTGAGTGAGTGAGTGAGTGAGTGAGTGTGTGTGGAGGGGGAGGAAGAGAGGGGGCTTTGAATAGGAACCTCCTCCCTCCCTCACTGATGTTGAAAGAGCGCCGCTGGTGCCTGCTATACTACACACATACACTCCAGCACACATATGGGTAGTTGACGCATAACATGGTTAATCATCTTCAGGGTTAACATTTATATGCATGTATAGATCATCTTTTTGGCTTCACTAGCTTATTTTAAACAGCCTGTGAAATCAAAAACAAAGATGTGGCTTTTAGTCCATGACTATAAGGATTATAGAGAATTATACAGAATTATATATTATTATACTCCTAAAAGCTGACAAAAATACTTACAGATGTAAAATTTGGAGTGTTTCTCAGCTGAATAAATTAAAATACTGATGACATCACCTTGCACTACAGATTTTTTCGTCCAATCACAGCATGTTCTCTACAATAAGAATGCAACTAAAGCTAACTGGCTACTCAAAAAAAAAAAAAAAAAAAAAAAAAATGACACTCCCTTTTGACATGTCTGGCCTAAACTTAAAATTTCAGTAGGAATTTGAAAAATGACGTTCTTCTTTTGTTTTGTTTTTATGTTCGTAAGGAATGAGTACATTGTGCGCTTTCTCAGTTAATATGAATTCAATTTCATTATAGTCATTTTCCATTCAATTATAATATTTATATAAATATTATATTATTAACATGTACAATTTTTAGAGTATTTATTAGTTAACATTTTATTTCTATATTTACACACAAACTATACATATTATAAATGTAAATGTAATAAATGTATAATAAATGTAATAAATATACACACACAAACCCATACATACACACACTCTTTATATAATTTATATATAAATATATATATATTTTTAAATATATAAATACGTGTGTGTATTTATATATATATCTATATAATAAACATATATAGTGTACACACATTATGTATGTTTATTTTGAAATGCGATTAATCGCAAATAAATATTTAAGATATTTATATATATATACATATACACACACACACACACAAATATA
>JAHKKF010515564.1:2968-13784 GCA_019740295.1 Labeo calbasu
GTTTGTACATGTCAAGGTTTGTTATCTGACCAAATGACCCACAGCCTGTAGATGTTAATCAACACCACTAGAAAGTTCTTAATGGTAAAGAAGACCAGCATTTGATGAAAGGCATAAAAATGAATCATAACTGCAAGTCGGACAACAAAGAAGGGGCCGTCTTGAAGAAAAATAGTTCCTGCAATGTCCCATATATCAGTCCTGAACTTGGAAATGAGAGAGTCATCCTGGCTTTCACAAAAATCCTCAGGTTTGGTGTTCACCACTGAGGGATGCCAGTGAAACACAGGAAATTACTTTACAACAATGATTCAAATTATATTGTTATTCTCAGTTATGATTATGCATACTTCAGATTCTTTGTCTATGATTAATGTCATATCAATTTAATATTTTTGTGTAAGAAACAACAATTATGGAAGAGTACAGACCTGAGAAATGCAAAGGAAACTGTAGCATGCTCAATGTCCAGACTCCAAGAATAACGCACACAAACTCTATACTTTCCTCCCTAGAACAAGGAACAGAATATACTGTCAAAAATGTAGACTACACAGGGCTTTTTTACTCTCAAACAACACTTACTCCACATCAGCGAGCGTCTCACTGGTGAACTCGAGGATATCAGCAGCTGTGCCTACAAAGATGAGCAACAACTGGGATATTTCATCTCTGGTGACCCCTCCAGCGATCGGTAGCAGCCACTTCCCCACTATCAGCAGGATCAGGACGATTTGTTGAAGGGCCAGGATCCAGTCATTGGCACAAACCGAAGACAAAAATTTCAGAGTATCCTAAAATACCAGCACAAAGTGACTATTCAGGAGTAAAGTACTGCTCACTGGAAGAACTGAGGTCACGCTAACATAAACCTCATACAGTATGTGAAGGTGTGGTAACTTATGTACAAGTAACAGTAGTTATGAACCACACATGACCATGAACGTAGGTCTTGTTCGTACTGAGGGCTGAACCAACGTTTGTATTTACAAATCACCCTAGCTAGACATTATGTTTTCAAGGCTAAATGGAGTAAATAAACTATGTCTGAAAGGCTCAGGTCTTTTTTCGGAGATTGCTGTAGTCTAGACTTCCATGGAAAACGTCTGTAATCAGTTCGAACGGCAAAGAGGCAGTACCTGTTGACTCATGCTCCCATTGGTCAAATTTCTCCAGTCCTTAAGAAAGGTTTGAATGCTCTCAGATGAATCCAGATTAGTACACTGCAATAATCAACATTTTTGTCATGTAAGACATTGATTATGAAATATAATGCATTGGCTTTGGGATTCAGCACAGCATGAAATGTGTTTGCACAGAGAAGCTACAATATATTTTTTTAAAATGTATAGATGATTAAAATCCTATCCATCATTGTTTTCCTCAGCTATTACCTTAGTATCACTTGATTTGTTTTTCTGATGGTGCAACTCAAGGATCCATATGGTTGGTATGATACTGATTAGGAAAAACAGTATTGCTGGAGAAAACCTAAAAGATCAGAATTTAAGTCACTCAGCAATATGTCACCATATCTTGCACTGTCAAGTTTCACACAATGATGTAAGCTGCACTAGATGATATTTCAGTATGTTGACCCCAGACAAGGTTCTCGAAATTCTCACGCTTGCAAAAATAAATGTTGATAAGTCTACTTACCATTTGTAATCCTTCCCTTTTCTTCTTCTCAGAGTTAAAATCATTTCAGCCACGAGAGGTAGATAGAGGATAGTCAGAAACCAGTATACATGATCATTTTTCACCCATGTCACCCTCCATACACCAATGAGAGACACTAAAATAAACAAAGCCCTGGTGATAACAGCGCAGATGAATTTGACAAGCATAATTTCTTTTAGTTTTAGGCTGAATAATTAAGCAAGGCAAGTTGTGGCTTTCACTTTGAGCTCCTCTTGAATCTGAATAAACGAAACCCTTTTTACGTTTTTTTCCCTTCCCACCTTTCAGACCATTTGGGCGGGACTGTTGTCCTGAATATCTAACCATGTTATATTTATTCATTTTTTTCCCTCTGAGAAAGAGAAATACAAAGTATTTCGAGTATTTGACTGAAGGTTTTTAGCAGATGCTACTCAATAAAATACTTTGTCAGTAATTATTTATTTTCCAGAATAAATTGTTATTGTGAGGTGCAGTGAGGTCCAAATTGTTAATCAGGTTGATTTGAATGATTCCATCGAACCGAATCGCAAACAATTCATTTATCAGGGAGTTCTGTGTTATGAAGTGAAACCACATATTAAGTGAATCAAGAGTTGTTGAAAACGTGTTGGAACATGCTGTTTTCCAGAAAACAACGAATGGGCTTTTCTAATGAAATGTAGCTGAATGTGAGAACGTAAACACACCCACACACAAACACAAACCTTGCATCACAAGAACGACTGTCAAAACAATTTGTAACTGAAGAGAATTTTTATTAGGTACTGTCAAGATGGAAATTTTTGCGATAAGAGTTCATTTTTTCCCTGTCCCTAATTGAAAACATCATGATGTGCAAATTTATAGTTAGACTAGATTTAGACATCTATATATGTCAGTTTTGATTATAAACGTTTTAATCAAAGTTAGATGTTTTAAGCTGGGCTGTCATTGACATCGACTTTTTATTTCACAATTCTGACTTTTTTTCTCACTATTGCGAGTTTTCATCACTTTCTGACTTTTTAAAAACTCGCGTTGAGCGAGTCGATTCTTACAATTTTATTTGATTAACAGCGATCGAAATGACTCCTCTTTAAAGGAAAGATCATGAATAAAACATAGACAAACATCATAAACACAGAAACAATTAGCTAATGACACGCAGTGACTTCTGTATCCGTGCAAATCAGTTTATTTAAATTAATCGAATGAAACGTCCAGCTGCGATTAGAGTTTTAATTCAAGGCGGGCAGGAACATACGCACCACCTACTGTGGTTTCCTGGCAACAGTATACAGACAACAACATGTCTGGAAGAGAGAGATCACGAGAGGGAGTCCGATCCGCTGAAAACTCAGAGAGGATCAAGAGAGGAGAAGAAGCGGATAAAGATGATACTAGGCTCAGTGTATGTAAACTACAGTACATGCGTATGAATTCAGTCATTCACTCGGTTTTTAGACGACTGCTACAGAGCTAGGATGATGTGACGTACTAGCGTACACAGAAGATCTCTGCTAATCTAACTTACATAGAAGAAAAATATATAATACAAATACTTTAAAACTTGTATTAATAACATATATAAACATTTTAAGTTTAACCATTATGTGGTGGTATGATGCATGTATTTTATATCTCAATCTCAATTGTTATTATTGACATCAAATTAAATATTAAATACATAAGTACCTGTAAATAACACACAGATATCATGAAACACTGTCAGGATACATTTTAAATCATTGTCCGGTCCTGATGTGCAATTATACAGCCCTCAACTGTCACTGTAGATTTATATATGATTTCTGTGATCATATATATGATATATGTCTTAATAATGATTATAATGTTTTACAAATGATTTTCAACAGCACTCAGTTCTGAGACAGCAAAGTCTGCAAAGCTAATAAACCTGTAACTACTGTAGATATAGTGTAAAATATTGTGGGAAAAAAAATATATAATTAATATTACCAGATTAGATTATTACGGTAAGGTTTGTTTTTAATTATAAATAAAATAATGAAGTGTATTTTCTAGTAATAGATCTAGTAATAGATCCATCTGCAAAGCTTTATTGACAAACAAAGACATGGGCAAACATAGGCAGGGTTGAACACTGGCAAACAGGTATATTCGGGCAAGACACAAGAGTAATCTGTAGGGCAGGCGAGGGTCGATCAGCGGCGAGCTTGATCCAATGGATGAGGCAAACGGGTAATCCAAATAGACAGGCCAGAGTTCATTTGAGGGGCGAACAGAGTCCGAAACGACAAGGCAAAGGGTTAAATCCATGACAGGCGAGAAGTCCAGGGCAGGCGGAAGGCAGACAAAATGATATAACAAGACGAGGATACAAGACTAGAATGACTGGATACAGGAACAGGGCTGAACAAGGCTTAAAGGAGAAGTCCACTTCCAGAACAACAATTCACAAATAATTTACTCACCCCCCTGTCATCCAAGATGTTCATGTCTTTCTGTCTGCAGTCGTAAAGAAATTATGATTTTTGAGGAAAGCATTTCAGGATTTTTCTTCATATAATCAACTTGATTGGTGCCCCAATTTTGAACCTCCAAAATGTAGTTTAAATGCAGCTTCAAAGGGCTCTAAATGATCCCAGCTGAGGAAGAAGGGTTTTACCTAGTGAAACGATCTGTCATTTTTTTCAGAAAATAAAAATTTGTATACTTTTTAAGCACAAACGCTTGTGTAGCACAGGCTCTGGGATGCGCGTTCACGTACTATTGAATCATGTCGAAAGGTCACTCCAAACGTAGGCGGAACTACAGACCCAGTGTTTACAAAGTGAACATGCACAGACTAACAAAGTGCAAGTAAGTCAAACGCTGTTTACAAACAAAAAGGTACAACGATGTCGGACGATTCTGAAGTTGTAGGAGAAAATAAGATGGAGTTTTTCGCCGTACTCTACCTTTTTGAGCCGGAGTACACAGACGATGAACTTAGACTTGATTTGTAGTAGTGATGGGAAGTTTGGATCATTTTACCGACTCGGACCTTTGAGTCTCATTTAGCAAAATGAACGAATCTCTTTTCGAGGCATTTCGTTTATTTCGTTAATTTTAGCAAAATATAATTAAAATGTTACGTGTTACTTCCCTAACACATCTACTGCTTACACAAACGTTGATCACACTACAAACAAGACAAAACTATAATGCTGTAAGAAACAGAAAAGATTAATTCATTGTTTACCTGGGTCTTTAGTCTATGATTAGTTCACCTCACCTCTTATCTGACAAGTTTTCAGGTTCGAGTCGTTCGTTCATCACGTGACAGACCCATAAGCTCAACCAATGCAGTGTGAGCCGGAAAAAGAATTGATTAGTTCATCTCTCGAGTCTTCGGGTTCGAGTCGTTTGTTCATCACGTGACAGCCCCATAAGAGGAGCGAAAGACTAAGAGGTAAACTAATTCCAGTACAGACCCTAATAGGATATTGCGCATGTGTGATTGAACGAATCACTCCCCAAGACGACTCGTTCTTCCCGAGTCACAAAATGAACGAATCGTTCAAAATGAACGAATCGTTCAAGAACGACCTATCACTAATTCGTAGCACCGTGAATGCGCATCCCAGAGCCTGTGCAACATTAGCTTTTGTGCTTAAAAAGTATATCATTTAGAGCCCTTTGAAGCTGCATTTAAACTACATTTTGGAAGTTCAAAATCGGGCACCAATCAAGTCCATTATATGAAGAAAAATCCAGAAATGTTTTCCTCAAAAACCATAATTTCTTCATGACTGAAGACAGAAAGACATGAACATCTTGGATGACAAGCGGGGGAATATATTATTTGTAAATTGTTGTTCTGGAAGTGGACTTCTCCTTTAACTAGACTTAGAAACTAACAAGAGGCTCCGTAAAAGCAGCCAACACTAGACGAGTGCTAAACGCAATGCATTACTCCACCCATAGGAAGAGGGAGTCTGAGGCTTATATAGTGTACTTGATTGGTTACAGCTGTGTGTGTCATCAGCACAGTGGATGATGGGAAAAGTAATCCAGGGTGTGGTACAACAGTCTGTATAATGTGAAATGGCAAGGCGACCTCTGGTGGCGAGCGGACAGACGAACAGGACCAGATTAATGACAATAGTATTATCTCATATTCTAGGAAGTGCAGATATCTTTTCCTCAGTGGGAACTTTTGAAGCAGGAACAATTAAATATTCTTCTCAATCTGCCTGTGGACCAAGTGCAGTTGTAAGTTTATTAAAAATTGTTTCTTTAAAATCATTAATTATATGCACGTGTGTCGCAGCTCTTTTGAGCAATAACAGTATTATCTTTTTTGTCAGCTACTGTTTTTTTTGTATCCAAATGTGTATGACTTATAATAATTAGTCAAACTATTAATTGCAATTAATCAATTAATTTTTTTTTTTTTACATAATATATATATATGTATACTGTATATATTTGTTATGTTATTATAAATACACACACATGCATGTATATATTTAAGAAAAATATGTTGTTTATATATTAAAAATGTTTATATTTAATATCAATTATATGAATTTAAATATATACATGTAAATACATGTAAATATTTTCAAAATATATACTGTATGTGTGTGTATTTATATATACATATATGACAGCACTAATAATAATATAATATATTGTATGTCTTTCATTTTAAGACAGTTTGAGGATATACTGGATATCAAAAACCAACAAACGTGTGTGAAAGAAGCTGCGCTGTTGGAGTATTTTGTTAATGGATTTTGGTGGGCCAAAGAGATGAACTTCAGCTCTCAGCAAATCTCGTTTATCATGGCAATTTTGCAGCAACTACTTGACAACATAAAATGTAAGTGGCCTTCTCTGAAATCAAGTTTCGTTTAGTTTGAATGTCAACCATGGTTGTTTCTTGAGATCTACTATATTTTAATACATTTAACTTAACACTAATTTAGAATCTGGTATGAATTTGTGAAGCACAGTACAAATCTTTTACCTCATTTACTGTACATTTTTTGTGCATGTGTGAAATAAAAAACACAATGCCTGTTGCATTTTATTCCAGACAAACAGTCATCATTTGCTGATAATTTCAAGGCATTTACCCAGACAGTTCTTGCCACCAGACAATCCTCATCCACACAAGCTAAAGCCAGTTTTTTATTCACCACCGATCAAATCAAAGCCATCACAGATTACTTCAAGACCAGGTTTGTCATCCTTTAATTGCATTCCTCCTAAATACACGATTATACTCAAGTGCACGTCAATTGTTGAATATGGATATGGTCATTGTTAGCCTGTCGCAGGTTATTAATTGATGCAAGATGCTGCTTTGCTATTAGACAGCCGGCAACAAGCAAACTAGAATCCTTTTATGGTCTTCATAATTATTGTTATGCATAATTCATACCGCAACGGATTGTGAAGCATGCCGACTACAGTGGCGCATAACAAGCTGCATGGAAATCATCCGTCTTTTAGATGCACAATTTTGAAAAATGACAAAGAGTATGTGTATTATAGCTGAGCACGATTGATTTCTCTGCTTACCTGAAAGCCTCAGTAATGCACCCTTCACCAGACCTAAACTCAGGCTGCTTGTTAGTGCTTGAGTTTAATTTAGCTTCGCTCTCCTTTACAGAGCATGTTAATTTAAAATATTAATATAAATGTTCTGGCGTTTGTAAAAGAGTTGTTATTCATGGAACATCAGATAACATTGAATTTTAATGCGATATTACCATTCGAGACACAAATCATAGAAGCGTAAATAGGGATTTTAGCCAAACATCTCAATATTGACCATAATTACACCCTTACAAACTGCTGGCACATCAAGGGTTTGAATAGAGCACTGCAGGGATGGCATATTTTCGTAGGCCAAAACCCTGAAATGATCATTTTAGCACTTCTGGTTTCATCATCCTAAGGTCAGTGGGTTTTTGGTTAAATGTCTGAAATAAGGTCTGTGGTTAACAGAAACTCAAGATATTTTCATGTTCTATGACATAAAATACATAAGTAATATATCCTTGAGGTTTTTTTAAAGCTTTTACTTGTCGTGAAAAAAGCGGCTGCTATACCAAGTGGCTAAATGGGACTACAGAGGTTGTCTGTCAGGCTTCAAAATGTGTAAAAGTTGTGTTCATTTTTGAAGATTATCAAGATGAACAAAACGTATAAGAGTCATACAGTTTTGTTGGCCACAGACCTTATTGTCTAAAAGAATCCAAAATTTAGTAGGAATATCCTGTTAGATTTTTGTTGAGGGAATCAATCATCACTTACGTGCCAACAAAAATCACAAAAAGCATTCAGTATTGTCAACAACTGTGACAGTAGAACAGGTCCTCATGTGTTCTTCTTGTGTATAAACAGTCTTTTCCAGCACTACAGACTATATGAATTATTGTTCAATCATAGAAGAGAGGAGAAACTCCTGAAAATAGAGGTAAGATTCAGATATAATATAGAAAATCAACATTTTCAAAAAACTCAAAACTCTCATGTCATTATATTTTATTGTCATTTGATTTGATTACATTCACTTCCAGAACAAACAGTTACAGATAATTTACTCATCCACTTGTCATCCAAGATGTTTTTTGAGGAAAACATTTCAGGAATACACAGAGTTCACACAGAGCATCTGAGGTTAAAAAGTATACAGTATAAATGGTCAATTTTTTTTTTGAAAATAATTGATCGTTTTGCTCGGCTGGGATCATTTAGAGCCCTTTCAAGCTGCATTTAAACTGCACTTTGGAAGTTCTAACTTGGGGGCACCATAGACGTCCACTTTATGGAGATAAATCCTGAAATGTTTTCCTCAAAAAAACATAATTTGTTTACGACTGAAGAAAGAAAGACATTAACATCTTGGATGACAAGGGGGTGAGTGAATTATCTGTAAATTTTTGTTCTGGAAGTGAACTTCTCCTTTAAGTTTCATCTGCTCTGCACACACATCTTGAAATATCTCAAGTATACTAGGATTTCAATATTATGTCATGGCTCATTTCCCTAAAAGTTGCACTGACACAGTGGTTTTCAACATATCAACATATCTGAGTATGTGTTTTTTTGTCTAAATCACTAGTTCAGTCATGTAATTCAGACCTTGGTAAATTGTTTTTACATTCCAGAGTATGAATGTTACATTCATAAACAGTCAACTGTGCAGTGACTCACTGTTTGCTGAGTTTGTACACTTTTCATCAACTCCAAAACAATACCTGTGTTGTGGCTATGATTCTTAGATCAGATTAATAATAATAAACATAGCTGCAAGCAGTGATTATGGGGGGTTCAAGCGCTTTAAGGCATTTAAGCACATATGTAGACATTACATATTATTTAGCAAGCCTGTAACAACCTAAATCAATGATTAAATAAAGCATTTTGGCAAACTTAGGTAATTTACTATAGAAAAATAATTGTAATTTTTATGACTGCTTGAACTTCCCATTCATTCTTATGGTATCCGTAAACTGAGATTGATCCAAGTTGACCATTACGCTTTCTCTGATAGTAAATAATACAGACCCTCTCGCCCAATAGTATGACAATCTCTGTATGGGCTTTTGCATGCACTTCAACATTTTTTTATGATTATTGATTTATAGAGTCCAGAGAATTGCGCTGCAGTGCTTATTTTGAGGTTGAGTGAAAAATCTAGGACTAGTTAACAAAAGTATCTTTTTTTTTTTTGTTTTACGTAATTTTTTTACATAATTGAGAATATTTCATTAGTAAAATGTTTTTCATTTCATTTCAATTTGATTGACAGCAGTGGTTCTCGAGGCAAAGTTGTTCAATATAAGGAAATCTATCAAATGATATGAGTTGTGTGGCTATGTGAAACACCACATGATTACAGAGGTATAAAACTTGTTAGCACCACCTAGTAGCTTTCTTTCAAAGTTCTTACAGACTTTTAGGGCTACGAGTTGAACATGTCAGCCGAGTTTTGTTCTATGTTAATCTTGTCTTAATAGGTGCTCAAAATTCATTGGCCGATAATGCCCATCATTTTTTAGATACGCGAATGTCCTCACAGACACTTTTGGCACTTTGGACAAAGACACTGCATACCAATTTTCAAGTCGAAGGGGCTAATGGTTGCGTAGTTATAGCTGTTTTTAAGTTTTTCCCCTGTTTTAGCGCCACCAAGTGTCTAAACTTCGTGTTGTTTTTACTGTGACCTCAGATTGAGCTCCAGGTGTTCCAAGTTTGGCAAAAATCTCTCTTTCCATTCAAAAGTTATAGGTGTTTTAGTAAAAGTGGCTTCGCCCCTTACTAATGTTTTGCCGTCCCATTATATTCAGCTTTTTTTTTTTTTGAGAATTATTGAAGTTAACTCTCTGTACTCTTTCTGCACTGGTTTGGTTCTGAATGAATGAAGAACCTATGACTAGTTTGCAAAACTGTGTTTTTCAAAAAAACAAAATACCCAAAAATTCTGCCAATTATGAGCGGTTTCGTATGTTTGATCGCTGTAGTGCCAACATTAGGCCAGCATTAGTACTCACATGTAGACGATGTGAGTACTACACTGACCAAAATTATAAACGCAACACTTTTGTTTTTGGCCCCATTTTTTATGAGCTGAACTCAAAGATCTAAGACTGATACTGTATTGGGGGGGTCCGGGGGGGTCCGAAAACCAGTCAGTATCTGGTGTGACCACCATTTGCCTCACGCAGTGCAACACATCTCCTTCGCATAGAGTTGATCAGGTGTTGATTTTGGCCTGTGAAATGTTGGTCCACTCCTCTTCAATTGCTGGATATTGGCAGGAACTGGAACATGCTGTTGTGTACGCCGATCCAGAGCATTCCAAACATGCTCAATGGGTGAAATGTCCGGTGAGTATGCTGGTCATGCAAGAACTGTAACTGTTCAGCTTCCAGGAATTGTGTACAGATCCTTGCAACATGGGGCTGTGCATTATCATGCTGCAACATGAGGTGATGGTCATTGATGAATGGCACAACAATGGGCCTCAGGATCTCGTCACGGTATCTCTGTGCATTCAAAATGTCGTCAATTAAAATGCACCTGTGTTCATTGTCCATAACATACGCCTGCCCATACCATAACCCCACCGCCACCATGGGCCACTCGATCCACAACGTTGACATCAGCA